>WNWK01003406.1:0-127500 GCA_009830355.1 Cherax destructor | reverse complement strand
TCCACTCGACTTTAGGATCTGTCATACGCCTGAAGCTTTGAATTTAGGGAACCTTTATAATCTCTTCTAGTTCATTTTAATATTTAATCGACCTGAGACTAGAGATTTTCTGGTATTCCTATGTCTTATCTCTGTCTGTTGCTTATATCTGTCTTCACTTGTCCCACTCATCGTAGACATCCTGTCTGTCAGCCCCATCAATGTCTGCTTGAATTTTGCATGTTGCGAACATATCACTTTTTTTTTGCGAGGTCGTCAGGTTCAGTTCTGACTGGACATCGCGTTCTTCTCAGCTCCAGGATAAATCTAGCTACAAACGCTTGGACCTTCACTATCTTTTGCACTTTCTTTGATAAGATCGGTGTTCCACGATGGGACTCCATACTTCTTGATGAGATTATCAAAGGTTGTGTATAGTGTTAAAATGATACTTTATTTTCCTTAATGAATACTATTTGAAGATTTGCCAGTCCCGCGTGTGCTGCCATTGTCATCCAGGGTGTGCTCCTCTGGTAATATATTTGTTGTGATGTTGACCCAAGGCCCTTTTCTATGCTAATTTACATGTGTGGTTTCTATTGCTTATTGTCATTCCTCATTATTATCTAATACAGATTTGTTTGACGCTCTATATTTTTTGTTGTGTGCTTGTTTGAAGGGTTTTTATTCTCCGGGATATATTTTGGATAGTGAATATTAGCACGTGGCATTGTATATTATTTCTATATTATCAAAAACAGTGATATAGAATAAAGATGACTGTCAATCCTGCAGCTTCCTTCCACTGGGGTTTGGAAAGCAGCTTGCAGGAGAGATCTGGGATATGGGCGGGACTGAACATTTGTTTGTGATGGGAATTAGGATGTAAAGTTGGGAAGTAGGGACGGATGGATAAAGGGGATTTCGGGTAAGACGGGAGGAAAAGTGGATATTGTTGAGTCGAGTTATAATATGACTTCCTGGAAGTGGGATGAAGTGGATGGGGGGGAGGGAGGAAGAAGGGAGAGGAGATCGGGGATAGACTGGGATTGTTTGTATAAGTAACTGTGTTAGTTACTTGCCAAGGATAGCTAGTGTGACTATTGACTTGATAATGGTCCAGGAAGCACAGAAGCAAAGTCTCAAGATAGGGATTAATTGTGTACCTCCACTGCCTTCATACCACTACTTCCTCTTCTCCCTCTCTTTTTCCCGTCCCTTTTCCCACTCGCCTATGTAAACTGGCTTCCTCACTGTTTTCTGTTATTGTGATTTTGTAAATGATCCAAGTCGGACCGAAACGTCGTCGTAAGCTCCTCCGCTCTCCTGTGTGCGTGATATTTGTGTATTGTTCCAGTCACGTTATTGTACCTTGTTGTTCTATATGTCAGGAGAGTTAGAGGGAGGAGTTTACCAGTATACTTTCAGCTCATGAGCAGAGTTAGTGGGATGGATATACCAGTATACCTCTATCTCACCTTTGATACACTCTCGTATGCTTAGCCGTGCCTTTCATTAGTTTGAAGCTTTGTACGAGTTTTGACGACACCGGTTAACTGCTGGTGGCGCTGTTATTGTTCCTGCTGTTGTTGATGTGTTTTTTCTGCTTCTGCTGGTGCTAGAAAATGATAATGATTTGAATTGGAAATGATTTCAACCTGCTTCTAATTCACCTGTAAGATCCACCGGCATCCAAACAAAAAAAAAATGATTATAGTCAGAGAAGGTAAGATAGAAGAGGGCATGGAACGAGGATGAAAAAAAAAAAGGTATAGTACTTTAAAAATTACAGTGCATATCTTTTTGCGATAGGTCTAGAGGTGTAGCAAAAAATTTTTTAGTGCTTAATGAATATTTTATTATTTAATGTTTTGTTTTCGTAGATTATTAATGTGCATGTTGTGTTTAACACTTAAACGCTGATTATTATGACTTGCAAGACAACTAAATTTATAAACAAATATTAAAAATAATGTTAATATCTAAGCAATATATGATGCTAATATACGTTACAAATCTCTTGCAAATTGTGAAGCTTTTACAAAAATTTTCGAATAGTAAAGGAGAGACTTCATTAATACTTACGTTTTCTTGGAATACTCTTAAATTCTCCTCCATAAAGAACAAAAAAAAGACACAATATCGTGAGTGGAACAATACATAAATAACCCGCACATAGAAGAGAGAGCAGCTTACCACGACGTTTCGGTCCGACTTGAACCGAAACGTCGTCGTAAGTTCCTCTTTCCTACGTGCGGGTTATTTATGTATTCTCCATCACTCGAGAACTACATACAACCTCAAAAATTCCCCGCAATATCAGAATTTTCTCTAAATAAGCATAACGTGTACCTGAGCCACTGACGGTGTAGGTGAAGAAGAGCCGATTGAGTAATTTGGTAAATCCTGAATGACCTATAAAGTTGATAGGGTTTCTGAATCATTCGGGTTTAGCATTTCCTGTTTAATATTATAATAATAATAAAAATAATAGCACACTAATAATACGGTAAATAATGTTAATAATAATTATAAAAAAAAACAGCAATAATAGTAAGGCAATTGTGTAGATTAAAGGAAAATCGATGAGATATTTTTCCTGTTGCCCTGAGTTCTCGAGTGAAAGGTGTGCGTTCACTGATGAGTGAAAGAAGGTGTGCGTTCACTGATGAGTGAAATATTTCTCATATATCTAAACTTACAGCATACACTGCACTGGTTAATCAGGGCAAAGTACCAAGAAAGTTTGCAAATTGTTAAGAATTCCTAGCATTGTAAAAATCTCTAGTTGTGTCGATGCATGCAGGGGATGAGATGAAAAGCTTAAAGCCTGAAAGCTGGCTGCCTTGGATCAACGTCTAGCGTGAGCTGGACGCCAAGGTATTGGTCCAGTGTGGTACGGTCGGTAAAGCACTGCGTACCTTGTTGCAAGGTTCGTAGGTTCGAGTCTCCTTCGGCCATAGATCAGTGTTTGTGAATATTTCTCCTGCTCTTGCGAATTCATAGTATATATATATATATATATATATATATATATATATATATATATATATATATATATATATATATATATATATATATATATATATATATGTCGTCCCGATTAGGAAAAACTGGTCAATTAGCAAGAACTCATTTAAAATTAAGTCCTTTCTAAAATATTTATGTTATTATAAAAATTATTAAATTTTGCACCAAAAGAACCTTAGAAAACTTACCTAACCTTATTATAACAAGCGCAATTTAATTGAGTCTAATCCAGCTAAATATATTTTATGTAAATTTACAATAATTTAATAATAAACAAACAAAATGAAATATATTTCTTTCGTTAGATTCAGAATGATTTTTACGAAATTATTGCATACACAAATTTTCGCTTGCCCTATTCGGCAAGAAGAGCGTTGCTGTTTAAGCCAAAATAGCAAGTTTTACTTATTCGGCATATATATATATATATATATATATATATATATATATATATATATATATATATATATATATATATATATATATATATATATATATATATATATATATATATATATATATATATGTCGTGCCGATTAGGTAAAACTTGCCATTTTGCAAATACAACGCTCTTCCATATAAGACAAGTGAAAATTTGTGTATGCAATAATTTCGCAAAATCATTCTGAACTAACGAAAAAATATATTTTTTGTTTTGTTTATTATAAATTAATGTTAACGTATCTAAAATATATTTAGTTGGGTTAGCTAAATTAAATTGAGCTTGTTGTAATAAGGTTAGTAGGTTTTCAAAGTTTCTCTTGAGTACAAAATTATAAATTCTTCATTAACATAAATGAAAAAATATATCTTTAAACGTATAAGAGAAAATTTTATAAAGGACTTAATTTTAGATGAGTTCTTGATGACTAGTTACCATGATTATATCCATTATATATATATATATATGTCGTGCCGATTAGGTAAAACTGGTCAATTAGCAAGAACTCATCTAAAATAATTTTTAAATCTATACGTTTAAAGATATATTTTTTCATTTATGTTAATGTAAGAATTTATAATTTTGTACCAAGAGAAACTTTGAAAACCTACATAACCTTATTACAACAAGTGCAATTTAATTTAGCCTAACCCAACTAAATATATTTTAGATACGTTAACATTAATTTAATAATAAACAAACACAATGAAATATATTTTTTCGTTATGTTCAGAATGATTTTGGCGAAATTATTGCATACACAAATTTTCACTTGTCTTATATGGCAAGGTGAGCGTTGCTATTTAAGCCAAAATCGCAAGTTTTACCTAATCGGCACGACATATATATATATATATATATATATATATATATATATATATATATATATATATATATATATATATATATATATATATATATATTATATATATTTTTTAAATCGTCAATATAAAAATATTAGCTAAAACGAGTTGGGTGTGACGGTGTATATCTCCCCAGAAATACTGTATGTCACAAGGACTGAGGATTAACTTAGTGACTCAGCCCGTCTTCCAAATACCTAATTCCTTTTACAGTGCCTCAATTTCTGGGCGAATCCAAGCAGTGAGAATTAAATATTTGTTATTTTAAATTAGTTTATATTAGTTTACTGAAACTTTGTCTTATATAACATATAATTAACAATGAATAACACATCGGGAGGGTAATATTTACGGCATATGTTCGTCGACTAAGCAGTTGGAAAGCACAAACTCCATGTTTAAGGATGGAGGAGCGGCTGTCAAGTGCATTACCACTCACACCAACCCTACTAACATGTGTTTAAATTCTGTTTGCTGAAACTCAGTCCTCTCGTAATAAATTATTCATTTATTTTCGACACGTGCTAAAATGTGCCAAATTTCATCTTGCAACAAGGGTTATGATGCATTGCAGGGATTGGGGGATGTCTATGTGGCAGCTTTTCTCGATAATGAATACATTTATTCTCCACAGATGTAAAAAAAAAAAAATGACCCAATAACAACCGGAAGTAAGGACTAGATTCACTCACGAAGACTTTGGCTGTCTATAAGATCAATACGAAAAATCGTCTCTCTGGAAGGCAGTAACAGAGACGAAATGTGCTTGACGGAATTTAGATTTTTGGTATGATTTGGCGGCGTAGAGAGTTTGAGGAGTTTGTCACTTGCACGTCGCCCTTAGTGAAGGTTTATGTAGGCGGAGATGCTGGGTCAAGCACGCCGAGGGTAGCAGCTGGGAAGGAGGGGAAGGAAACTAAAAGGAGGATGTATGAGGTGGAGAAAAGGAGGAAGAGGTGAAGGTTGGAAGGAAAATGAGGAGATGGAGGAAGAGGAGGGAAGCAAAAGGGGAGAGAATGGAATGGATGGAGAAAAATGAAGAAAAAATGGAGTAAGAGGAAGACTGGAGGGAGGGAGGATGATGACTGAAAATGAGGGAAGGAGGGAGGAAGGACGGTGCATATGGATGAGCGGGTGGGAAAGGGCTGGATGTACTCACCTAGTTGTACTCACCTAGTTGTGGTTGCAGGGGTCGATTCATAGCTCCTGGCCCCGCCTCTTCACTGACCTCTACTGGGTCTCTCCCCGCACCATGAGCTTTATCATACCTCTTCTTAAAGCTATGAATGGATCCTGCCTCCACTACATCACTTCCCAGACTATTCCACTTCCTGACCACTCTGTGACTGAAGAAATACTTCCTAACATCCCTGTAATTCATCTGAGTCTTCAACTTCCAACTGTGTCCCCTTGTTGCTGTGTCCCATCTCTGGAACATTCTGTCTGCACTGAGATTTGTACGAATAGGCTAGAGGCAAGGGAAAGTACATATATATGGATAAAACAAATACAGACAGATGGGATAAGATGTATTAGTAGGTAGGACAGGGATAAGGATGATCAATGGATAAATTTAACGGGGAGACGGGAGATAAAGCAGACGGACTGATGTGTTGGTGACGCACGGAGGGGTGGGTATGGAATGGTTACGTGGGACGAGTGGGATAAACAAGAGGGTTGAAAAACAAGGTGGGAGGCTCAGTGGATGTTTGTGTGGAGGAGTTGATGAAGAGGACGCGCGCTGTCATCTAAGCTTGCCACTGTTATGGCTAGCCTCAGCGCAATGTCATTCCTAGTAAATATTTTCATCCGCTTCACTTCTTAATACACAGTTCGGGGTGAATCATAACATGTGTTTATCCCACTGAATCTGTACCCACCTCCATGCAGTGTGGGACATGACTGTCGTAAACCTGCGTCCGACCCTTCTCAGCCTGGCTTGAGGCCAGACGTTATTGATGACATCCTGGTCAACCAGGCTGTTGCTGCTAGCTACCCGTATTCCCACACTGCCATCACTACTTGGTTGATTAGGCAAGTCTAATTTTCTTCCGCTAATATATCTGAAATCTGTTGCTAGCAGGTTGAAGAGTCTTGGACTAGGGACACACACGCAGGGGATGAGAGGGGGAGAGAGAGGGGGACAGAGTGAGGAGGAGAGAGTAGACAAGTTAGGAAGAGTGAAAGAGACAACAGGAAGGGGGGAGGGAGGGAGACATAGTTCAAAGATAAGGACTAGTAGAGCCTTAGTGTATAACATGAAAGTGTCACAAGAGGGTAAGCGGCCACGGTAACTGATAAGACCCAGCCTTGATGTGGTAGTGGTGACAGTGGTGATGGTAGTAGTGGTGATGGTGGTGGTGGTAGTGGTGACGGTGGTGATGGTGGTAGTGGTGACAGTAATGATGGTGTCGGTGGTAGTGGTGACAGTGGTGATGGTGGTATTGGTGACGGTGGTGATGGTGGTAGTGGTGATGGTAGTGATGGTGGTAGTAATGATGGTAGTGATGGTTGTAGTGGTGACAGTGGTGATGGTGGTATTGGTGACGGTGGTGATGGTAATGTTGACGGTGGTGATGGTAGAGATGGTGGTAGTGGTGACAGTGGTGGTGGTGATGGTGGTATTGGTGATGTTGGTGATGGTAGTAGTGGTGATAGTGGTGATGGTTGTGATGGTGGCAGGAAAATGGCTAGTGGTACAGAGTGGTAGGGTGGCAAGTTAAGGTGAAATTGGCTACAGGGGTGCCACGTCTGTGTCAACAGTAAGGACACACACCAGGTCCTCACACAGTGTAACACAGCCTCACAGTGCCCAGTCCACACAGTGTAACACACAGGCCTCACAGTGTAACCACTACACAGCCCTCACGTGTAACACACCAGGCCTCACACAGTGTAACACACCAGTCCTCACACAGTGTAACACACACAGGCCTCACACAGTGTAACACACACCAGTCCTCACGCAGTGTAACACACCAGGCCTCACACAGTGTAACACACACCAGTCCTCACACAGTGTAACACACACCAGGCCTCACACAGTGTAACACAAGACACAGCGCCTCACACAGTGTAACACACACTGCCTCACACAGTGTAACACAGCACCAGGCCTCACACAGTGTAACACACGTCAGGCCTTACACAGTGTAACACAAGCTACAACACGCCAGACCTCACATAGTGTAACACAAGTCAAGCCTCACACAGTGTAACACACGTCAAGCCTCACACAGTGTAACACACGCCATGCCACACACAGTGTAACACACGACAGGCCTCACACAGTGTAACACACGACAGGCCTCACACAGTGTAACACACAACAGGCCTACACAGTGTACACAGCCTGTCTCACACAGTGTAACACACGACAGGCCTCACACAGTGTAACACACGCCTGACCTCACAAGTGTAACACACGCCTGCCTCACAAGTGTAACACACGCCAGCCTCACACAGTGTAACACACGACAGGCCTCACACAGTGTAACACACGACAGGCTCACAAGTGTAACACACGCAGTCCTCACACAGTGTAACACACGACAGGCCTACACAGTGTAACACACCCATTCCTCACACAGTGTAACACACGACAGGCCTACACAGTGTAACACACGCGCCTCACACAGTGTAACACACGCAGGCCTCACAAGTGTAACACACGCCATTGCCTCACAATGTAACACACGACAGGCCTCACACAGTGTAACACACGACAGGCCTCACACAGTGTAACACACGACAGGCCTCACACAGTGTAACACACGACAGGCCTCACACAGTGTAACACACGACAGGCCTCACACAGTGTAACACACGACAGGCCTCACACAGTGTAACACACGACAGGCCTCACACAGTGTAACACACGCCTGGCCTCACACAGTGTAACACACGCCTGGCCTCACACAGTGTAACACACGACAGGCCTCACACAGTGTAACACACGCCTGGCCTCACACAGTGTAACACACGCCTGGCCTCACACAGTGTAACACACGCCTGGCCTCACACAGTGTAACACACGACAGGCCTCACAAGAACATCCGCTAGTCGCTTTAGCGTGACGAGAGCGTGACAAACGACACAGAATTTCTGGTTTTATTCGGTCGTTGCGTTAAATCGTGTGACAGTTACCGAGGGGCGGCCTCTGTCCCATGGGGGAGGGTGAAGAGGCTGAAGCGTAGGGAGGGGGCATACCTGTTTTTTTTATATAACTTGCTTAAATTCTTCTGTGATGTGCTGCTACCATATTCGATATGATAGTTACATTGGAGGAACACCCGCAATGTGTTGTTGCCCTATTATATATAATAGTTACATACTGGGAGTAATAGTTGTGTTTCCCTCTTATGATAAGTGACATGTGGGATGGAAGGGAAGGATGGACGTAGAAAGTGAGGCAACCTGGTAGGTAGGAGAGGAAGTAGAGGATGGCAAGGAGAGGATTAATTAGCTTTTATGTTAACAGTATTAGATACACGGCAGCGTGCAGAGGCATTTTACTTAACACATTAATGTTTCCACTGTATATGACATTGTATATGACATCCAGCAGGACTGTAGCACCATACACATAGTATGACATCCAGCAGAACTGTAGTACCATACACATAGTATGACATCCAGCAGAACTGTAGCACCATACACATAGTATGACATCCAGCAGAACTGTAGTACCATACACAGAGTATGACATCCAGCAGAACTGTAGTACCATACACAAGTATGCATCCAGCAGAACTGTAGACCTACACAGAGTATGGCATCCAGCAGAACTGTAGTACCATACACAAGTATGACATCCAGCAGAACTGTAGCACCATACACATAGTATGACATCCAGCAGAACTGTAGACCATACACAGAGTATGACATCCAGCAGAACTGTAGTACCATACACAGAGTATGACATCCAGCAGAACTGTAGTACCATACACAGAGTATGACATCCAGCAGAACTGTAGCACCATACACATAGTATGACATCCAGCAGAACTGTAGTACCATACACAGAGTATGACATCCAGCAGAACTGTAGTACCATACACATAGTATGACATCCAGCAGAACTGTAGCACCATACACAGAGTATGACATCCAGCAGAACTGTAGCACCATACACAGAGTATGACATCCAGCAGAACTGTAGTACCATACACATAGTATGACATCCAGCAGAACTGTAGTACCATACACAGAGTATGACATCCAGCAGAACTGTAGTACAATACACAGAGTATGACATCCAGCAGAACTGTAGCACCATACACATAGTATGACATCCAGCAGAACTGTAGTACCATACACAGAGTATGACATCCAGCAGAACTGTAGCACCATACACAGAGTATGACATCCAGCAGAACTGTAGTACAATACACAGAGTATGACATCCAGCAGAACTGTAGCACCATACACAGAGTATGACATCCAGCAGAACTGTAGTACAATACACAGAGTATGACATCCAGCAGAACTGTAGCACCATACACAGAGTATGACATCCAGCAGAACTGTAGTACAATACACAGAGTATGACATCCAGTAGAACTGTAGTACAATACACAGAGTATGGCATCCAGCAGGACTGTAGCACCATACACAGAGTATGACATCCAGCAGAACTGTAGCACCATACACATAGTATGACATCCAGCAGGACTGTAGCACCATACACATAGTATGACATCCAGCAGGACTGTAGCACCATACACAGAGTATGACATCCAGCAGAACTGTAGTACCATACACATAGTATGACATCCAGCAGAACTGTAGCACCATACACAGAGTATGACATCCAGCAGAACTGTAGTACCATACACAGAGTATGACATCCAGTAGAACTGTAGTACAATACACAGAGTATGACATCTAGGAGGACTATAGTACAATACACAGAGTATGACATCCAACAGGACTATAGAAAAATACAAAGTATGACATCTGCCAGAGGTAAGGCCAATGCCGTTTACCAGCCTGGAGTTCGTACTCTGGACTCTTCCTGGACTGTAGATCGTATTCTGGATCCTTCCTGGCCTGGAGTTCGTACTCTGGATCCTTCCTGGACTGGAGTTCGTACTCTGGATTCTTCCTGGTCTGGAGTTCGTACTCTGGATACTTCCTGGCCTGGGCTTCAAAGTCTGATGCTTTCCTGGACTGGGGATCGATCTCTGGACCTCTCTTGGTCTAGGGTTTAAACGTTAGGCCTTTTCTGCACTGTCGTTCGAACTCTGAACCTCTCTTAACCTTGGAGTTTGAAGCCTGGACCTTCCCTGATTTGAAGTATGAATCTTAGGGTTAGGTGGAAGCGTGAGTGAAGGAGGGGAACAGGGGGAGGGGAAATGGGAGAGGGGAAGGGGAAGGGATAAAGCCTACTGAAGTCTTGACTTGATAAAAACATTAATGTTACGTTTACTTGAAGCCCTAAATCAATGTGTACTCACCTAGTTGTGGTTGTCATAGCTCCTGGCCCCGCCTCTTCACTGGCCGCTACTCGGTCACTCGACCCACTTCATGAGCTTTATCATACCTCTCCTTAAAGCTATGTATGGATCCTGCCTCCACTACATCACTTCCCAGACTATTCCACTTCCTGACAACTCTATGACTGAAGAAATACTTCCTAACATCCCTGTGGTTCATCTGAGTCTTCAATTTCCAACTGTGACCCCTTGTTGCTGTGTCCCACCTCTGGAACATTCTGTCTCTGTCCACCTTGTCAATTCCTCTCAGTATCTTATATGTCGTTATCATGTCCCCCCGATCTCTCCTGTACTCCAGTGTCGTCAGGTCGATTTCCCTTAACCTCTCCTCGTAGGACATACCCCTTAGCTCCGGGACTAGTCTTGTTGCAAACCTTTGCACTTTCTCTAGTTTCCTTACATGCTTGGCTAGGTGAGGGTTCCAAACTGGCGCTGCATACTCCAGTATGGGCCTAACGTACACAGTGTACAGGGTCCTGAATGACTCCTTATTAAGATGTCGGAATGCTGTTCTTAGGTTTGCCAGGCGTCCGTATGCTGCAGCAGTTATTTGGTTGATGTGCGCCTCAGGAGATGTGCCCGGTGTTATACTCACCCCAAGATCCTTTTCCTTGAGTGAGGGTTGTAGGCTCTGGCCCCCTAAACTATACTCCGTCTGTGGTCTTCTTTGCCCTTCCCCAATCTTCATGACTTTGCGCTTGGTGGAGTTGAATTCCAGGAGCCAGTTGCTGGACCAGGCTTGCAGCCTGTCCAGATCCCTCTGTAGTTCTGTGTGTGTGTGTGTGTGTGTGTGTGTGTGTGTGTGTGTGTGTGCTTGCGTGTGTGCGCGTGTGTGTGTGTGTGTGTCAGTCGGTTAAAGGATTGATGGAAGCTCGAGCCACCGTCCACTAATCGCGAGACAGGAACCGTATGCTCGCAAACTCTTTCCGTTCTCTAATTTTTAATAATAATAATAATAATAATAAATGTTTTTTTAAAGAACATGGATATTATAATGAGCTGACGTGCAGATAGTTTACAAAAAATTAAGTTATCCACAGTATTTTTGGAACGGGGGTTGAGAGAGCATAGTGACTGTACTGAGGGGAAACTTGGAACTGAGGGCGAGTGAAGTGAGGGGATTGACCGAGATGAGATAATGGGGCTTAATGGGTGAAGTGGAAAGGGGAAGGGGAGGTGAGGGGGAAGCCTCAGATGAGGATAGGAAAGGAGAAAACAGGGGCGTTGAGGGGGAGGTGGATTGACGTAGGTCCACCCCAAAGGGAATGGGTAATTAGGCAGGAGATTTAATTAGAGGTCAGGAAGGAAGTCGGGAAGATTGACGGTGTATGGGGGAAAGGAGGTAAACAGATAAGGAGGTAAAGAAGGAGAACAACGAGGAAGAGGAAGAAGAATGATTGCTTGAATGGAAACAGGATAGGAGTGACGTACTAGGTTAGAGGATAAATCATTGGGGGAGAGTGGAAATTACATGTATAATGATGTGAAATGTATAGTCGCGAATACTGAAAGTCAAGACGAGAGAGAGAGAGAGAGAGAGAGAGAGAGAGAGAGAGAGAGAGAGAGAGAGAGAGAGAGAGAGAGAGAGAGAAGAGTGGGTGAGTCTACCTGAAGGGTATTCCGAGGATCAACGCCCCCGCGGCCCGGTTCACGACCAGGCCTCCCGGTGAATCAGTGCCTGATCAACCAGGCTGTTACTGCTGGCCACACGTACTCCAACGTGCGCCCCTACTTTTCATCGGTGGTATTTTGCACCGCTTGCCCAGTCTTTTATTTTTGTAGGGAGTGATTTCTGTGTCCAGATTCGGGACCATTCCTTTTTGAATTTTCCAAGTGTAGATTATAATATATCTCTCTCGCCTGCGTTCCAGCGAGTACAAGTCAAGTGCTTCCAAGGTGAGGAAGGGATGGATGGATGGATGGAGGCACGGAGGGAAAGAGGTAGGAAGGGAGGGAGGAAGGAAGGAAGGAAGGAAATAAATAAATAAATAAATACAAGTAATAAGGAAATAAGAAAGGATGGAAGGAAGGAGAAAAAAAAAAGAGTATAGAAATAAAAATAAATAGGAAAGAGTATATGGGGAAAGTCAGGTCAGAGAAGAATTTGATATCTATTCAAAGTTATTTGCTGAGATGTAATTTTGGCTAATACCGAGTTTAGGGTTCGGTTAAATACTCGATTTCTTTTATTGACACATCGGTCGTTTCCCACCAAGAGACCAAGACTATGTAATAAACTATTAAAGGCACAAAGAGCAAAACAGATCATTGACTCAACAAGATGTGCGGTGGAAGGATTTTTATGCGGAACAAAAACTATAAAATATATGTAGTTTATACTTATATATCAACATGAGTATATATTAAACTATAAAAGTAATCAAAATTAATTTCTTAGCACTACTTTGTGTATGTAGAAGTTACGAAGAGGAAATAGAGCAAAAAAAAATTTAATGTGCATTCAGACAGTGCTAAGTTGTTGTTTTTTTTGCAAACTCTGTTTACGTACAATTTCTTAGCTGGAATACAACAGCGATGCTCGTTCATGGATCAGAATGCAAAAAAACATACCATGGGTGGGATTCGAACTCGCGATCAGAGAGTCTCAAAACTCCAGACCGTCGCGTAAGCCACTGGTCCAGCTAGCCCAGTGACTTACGCGACGGTCTGGAGTTTTGAGACTCTCTGAAAGCGGGTTCGAACCCCACCCGTGGTATGGTTTGTTTGCAATCGTGTCATTACGATTTCGTGAGTCATAGAGATCAGAATGCATTTCCACAAGTATTGAGTACAGTAAACATGCGACTGTTGATCGCCTCTTGAGAAGCTAGACCGCCTCGGCCCACTTTAAATACTGTCACATGAAGCAGCACGTTCAGTTCCATAACTCTGAGGAATTAGGTTTGAAAAATAAAGTTCCAGGAATGAAGATCTTCAGTAAGTGGTGCAGTTTTCCAGTGCCATCTGTGATGTCACATTGTGTGTGAAGGTTCCCGCAGGCAGAGCGTCCGGTGACTTCATGACAACACTGTGTCACACAGTTCTTCCCCGAAAAATTCTTCCACCATATCTTTTGATGAGTCAATGATTTGTTTGTACTTTGTGCCTTTAAAGACGCCATTCAAAACAAATAAATAAACAAATCATTGCCTCAATAAGAGATGTAGTGGAAGATTTTTTTTTGGGGGGTGGAGGAGAACTGTCACACACATTTTTGTGATAGTCATCGGACACTTTGTCTGAGTGAACCTTCCCACGCCACTTGATATCAGACATGGCACTGGCAAACTACCATTTACCGTAGATCTTCATACCTGGAACTTAATTTTTCAAATTGATGTAGGACTGTCCGTCGCTAACAACCTCAACGTGCTATTGTTATTTCCTTCTAATTAGGCATTTCTTGATCCATTGTAATACCTTCTACATTATTCCTGCCTTCTCTTCTAGCTTTTGTTCTAATCTCTTGCATATTACCCTGTCAAAAACCCATCCCTCTCCTCCTACACTTCTATTACCTGCTCGTAGAACTCTACAAGAAGGTTTGCGAGAGAGAGTTACCATCTTTAAAACTGTTTCTGTTGTTGTTTATGAACCCCACTCCTTTCAAGACGCTCCTTCACTCTTTTGATAATCTTCTCCATAACTTTGCATGCTGTACGATACACGTCAGTGACACCGGTCCGTTAATTAACGCTACCAATCTGTCCCCTTTCTTAAATATTCAGCCTACATTTACTGTCTCCCAGACTTCTGGCAGTTTTCCTGTGTCGATTGACTGTTGAAGTTTGTGGCTAGTGAAAATTGTGGCTAGTGAAGTTTGTGGCTAGTGGCTTACAGAGTGGTTCTTCTTAGAGGTACCTAGTTCGCACAATAATTTCCTTACCTCTTTTCCTGTCGTTGTTTTGTGTGTGTATCTGAAACAGATTGGAGAAAAGAGGGAAGTGATTAAGAGAAACAGATAATAGTGATTAAGACAGAGAGAGGAAGAGAATAATGAGAGAAGGGTCGCTTGGCAACAAAATATAACGGATAAGAGCTACCTAGACAAAATGGGTAACAAGACACAGGTGAGGAATGAAGAAAGGGTGAAGAAAACGAGCAATAAACATCAGGGAATGAAGAGAAGACGAGATTTATAAACGTGGAAAGGGGTGAAAGAGAGGGGAAGAAGATTAGCGCAAGAATATATAAAGGAAAACTGTGTTAACATGGAGCTAAGAGGTGAGGGACATCACAGCTTCACCTGAGTCACTCCCTCGAGGATTTGCAGAATCCTTTACAGTTATGTGAATTATCCAATATTATTGAAGCTCGACCCTTCCAAAGCTAATCAGCCGGCCAAGGCGGCGTCTACAATAGCCAACATACCAATTTGTGTTATCGCTTGACCGATTTCGGATTTAATTGAAACCGTACCTATCTACTGACACGCACAGGAATATGCACACGCACGCGCACACACACACGCACACACACACACGCGCACACACACATCTGGTCTAGCAACTGGCTTCTCGAATTTAACCCCACCAAATGCAAAGTCATGAAGATCGGAGAAGGGCAAAGAAGACCGCTGACAGAGTACAGGCTAGGTGGACAAAGGCTACAAACCTCAACAAAGGAGAAAGACCTTGGGGTGAGTATAACACCAAGCACGTCTCCGGAAGCACACATCAACCAGATAACCGCGGCAGCATATGGGCGACTGGCAAACTTAAGATTAGCGTTCCGTTACCTTAACAAGGAATCGTTCAAGACACTGTATACCGTATACGTCAGGCCCATACTAGAGTATGCAGCCCAGTCTGGAACCCACACCTGGTCAAGCACGTCAGAAAGCTAGAGAAAGTGCAAAGGTTTCGATTCAAGGTTAGTTCCACAACTCGGGGTCTGTCTTATGAAGAAAGGCTGAGGAAATAGGACTAACAACACTAGAGAAAGAAGGGTCAGAGGAGACAGTAACGACATACAAAATACTGTAGGGAATTGACAATGGTAGATAGTGACAGGTTGTTTCAGAGAGGGAACACAGAAACAAGGGGACACAACTGGAAGCTGAAGACTCAGATGAGTCAAAGGGATGTCAGGAAACATTTCTTCAGCCACAGAGTAGTCAGGAAGTGGAATGGACTAGAGAATAGTATAGTGGAGGCAGGAACCATACACAGTTTTAAGACAAGGTATGATAAAGCTCATGGAGCAGGGGCAGAGACCCAGTAGCAGCAAGCGAAGAGGCGGGGCCAGGAGCTGAGTCTCGACCCCCTGCAACCACAATTAGGTGAGTACAATTAGGTGAGTACACACGCGAACACACACTAACACACACATACAACAGGCCTAGTGTCTAATCGACATGTGCCTAGGACACAATGGTAACTAACAGGCCTAGTGTCTAATCGACATGTGCCTAGGACACAATGGTAACTAACACACAAACACATACAACAGGCCTAGTGTCTAATTGACATGTGCCTAGGACACAATGGTAACTAACTAACAGGCCTAGTGTCTAATCGACATGTGCCTAGGACACAATGGTAACTAACACACACACACACACACTCGACATGTGCCTAGGACACAATGGTAACTAACACACACACACACACACACACATACAACAGGCCTAGTATCTAATCGACATGTGCCTAGGACACAATGGTAACTAACACACACACACATACAACAGGCCTAATGTCTAATCGACATGTGCCTAGGACACAATGGTAACTAACTAACACACAACTAGCACCATTATACACAGCAAGACACAGTACACAACTATCATCATTGTTGTGTGGGTCTTGAGAGAGATATATAGGAGGTCAAAGATACTCCTTGTTGGATGGTTACGGTATATTTACAGTAAGTGAAGGAGAGTCCAGCCACACCGTCTGTCTCGCTCGTAGGTCTAACGCTAGTGAGGGGGTACGCCTATGTGAGCCTATGCACATGCGCAGAGCCTCTGACGTCAGCGGGTATCGTGACGTCACACGAAAAGGGACCAGCTGTATAAGTGGGATGAATGCTGGATGCTGGTACACTACACAAGTGTACATATGATACTGATACGACAGCTCGGCCATGTTATCGTATGACGTCTCGGCATACTATACGACTCTATAGGCTGAACAGACAGGTGGTACTGGGTGAATCTATACAATAGCAAACACATTATAACTTTGAACTGATCAAGATTAATCTTACTCTCGCACTTCTTAAGTTAATGGTACATAAGAGAAATTTAATGGATCTAGATATAACGGATTATATAAATTACAATTTGCAAATTTGATCGATCAATGGATATGTAGACACAGTACACAACTATCATCATCACACTCAGTAAGACACTCATACACGGACAAAATGGTAACTAACACACACACACATACAACAGGCCTAGTGTCTAATCGACATGTGCCTAGGACACAATGGTAACTAACTAACACACGCACGGGGGCCAGGAGCTGAGTCTCGACCCCTGCAACCACAATTAGGTGAGTACATGCACACACACACATACGCTCTCACACACACACACACACACACACACAGGGGCCAGAAGCTATGAATTGACCCTGCAACCACAATTAGGTAAGTACATACACACACACACACACAGAGGCAGGGTCCATACAGAAAGTGTGTTTGCCTGAACACCATATAAGGCTGTAATCATGTGTACCTGGATCGGGACAGGACAGTGATGGAGAGGGAACAGATGAAGGAGTTATGTGATAACCCATCATGCATGGAGAAGAGGAGCAGGTAAGAGGCCAGCAGAAGGAGGGAGCAACCAAACTCAAGGAAATCTTCCAGTCAATCCATTTCCCCGTGGGCCAAACTCTGAGCCATCTCCCACCTCCCCAGCACCAATACTAACACCAACCCTCTACCCTTCACCCTTCTCACCACACCTTCATCTTCCCTGCCTTTAACCTCATCCCCTCCCCGTCCTCTAGTAGTGGTGCACAATCTAACCCAAGTTCTGCCTTCCCTTCTCCACTAGGATAAGCAACATGTGGTAACAGGAGACAACACAGACCACTGTAGAGTAGAAGAAACTAAGCTCATTGTGTGGTACACAAATGCAGTTTCGTTATCAAAGAGTGATGAGTTGGAAGAACGAACTGAGTTATGTCCAGACATCATAGCTATCACAGAAACAGGATAATAAGTAATAAAGAAAGAAGGAATAAAAAAGAAGGCGGAGGAGGGGCTCTGTTAATCAGAAATCCATGGATTTTTCAAGAGTTGAAAGGAAAACACAAAGAGGTGAATGACTTTATTGATATATACATACATACATACATATATATATATATATATATATATATATATATATATATATATATATATATATATATATATATATATATATATATGTGGCAGATGTTGCAGGTGTATGAAATAGGAGGTAGGTTACTGAAAGCAGTGAAGAGTTTTTATGAGGATAGTGAGGCTCAGGTTAGAGTGTGTAGGACAGAGGGAGATTATTTCCCAGTAAAAGTAGACCTTAGACAAGGATGTGTGATGTCACCATGGTTGTTCAATATATTTATAGATGGGGTTGTAAGAGAAGTGAATGCGAGGGTCTTGGCAAGAGGTGTGGGGTTAAAAGATAAAGAATCAAATACAAAGTGGAAGTTGTCACAGTTGCTTTTTGCTGATGACACTGTGCTTTTGGGAGATTCTGAAGAGAAGTTGCAGAGGTTGGTGGATGAATTTGGTAGGGTATGCAAAAGAAGAAAATTTAAAGTGAATATAGGAAAGAGTAAGGTGATGAGGATAACAAAAAGATTAGGTGAAGAAAGATTGGATATCAGATTGGAGGGAGAGAGTATGGAGGAGGTGAATGTATTCAGATATTTAGGAGTGGACATGTCAGCAGATGGGTCTATGAAGGATGAGGTGAATGATAGAATTGATGAGGGGAAAAGGGTGAGTGGTGCACTGAGGAGTCTGTGGAGACAAAGAACTTTGTCCATGCAAGTAAAGAGGGGAATGTATGAGAGTATAGTTATACCAACACTCTTATATGGGTGTGAAGCATGGGTGGTGAATGTTGCAACAAGGAGAAGGCTGGAGGCAGTGGAGATGTCATGTCTGAGGTCAATGTGTGGTGTGAATATAATGCAGAGAATTCGGAGTTTGGAAATTAGGAGGAGGTGCGAGATTCCCAAAACTATTATCCAGAGGGCTGAGGAGGGTTGTTAAATTGGTTCGGACATGTAGAGAGAATGGAACGAAATAGAATGACTTCGAGAGTGTATAAATCTGTAGTGGAGGGAAAGCAGGGTAGGGGTCGGCCTAGGAAAGGTTGGAGGGAGGGGGTAAAGGAGGTTTTGTGTGCGAGGGGCTTGGATATCCAGCAAGCATGCGTGAGCGTATTTGATAGGCGTGAATGGAGACAAATTTTTTTTTAATACTTGACGTGCTGTTGGAGTGTGAGCAAAGTAACATTTATGAAGGGATTCAGGGAAACCGGCAGGCCGGACTTGAGTCCTGGAGATGGAAAGTACAGTGTCTGCACTCTGAAGGAGGGGTGTTAATGTTGCAGTTTTATAACTGTAGTGTAAAGCACCCATCTGGCAAGACAGTGATGGAGTGAATGATGGTGAAAGCTTTTTTTTTCGGGCCAACCTGCCTTGGTGGGAATCGGCCGATGTGTTAATAATATAATATAATAAATATTTATATATATATAATATATAATATATATATATATATATATATATATATATATATATATATATATATATATATATATATGTATGTATGTATGTGTGTGTACTCACCTAATTGTGGTTGCAGGGGTCGAGACTCAGCTCCTGGCCCCGCCTCTTCGCTGTCTGCTACTGGGTCTCTGCTCTCCATGCTCCATGAGCTTTATCATACTTTGTCTTAAAACTATGTATGGTTCCTGCCTCCACTATATCTTTCTCTAGACTATTCGACTTCCTGACTACTCTGTGGCTGAAGAAATGCTTCCTAACAACCCTTTGACTCATCTGAGTCTTCAGCTTCCAGTTGTGTCCCCTTGTTTCCGTGTTCCCTCTCTGGAACATCCTGTCACTGTCTACCTTGTCAATTCCCCGCAGTATTTTGTATGTCGTTATCATGTCTCCTCTGACCCTTCTTTCCTCCAGTGTTGTTAGTCCTATTTCCCTCAACCTTTCTTCATAAGACAGACTCCTGAGTTGTGGAACTAACCTTGACGCAAACCTTTGCACTTTCTCTAGTTTCTTTACGTGCTTGACCAGGTGTGGGTTCCAGACTGGTGCTGCATATTCTAGTATGGGCCTGACGTACACGGTATACAGTGTCTTGAACGATTCCTTGTTAAGGTAACGGAACGCTAATCTTAGGTTTGCCAGTCGCCCATATGCTGCCGCAGTTATCTGGTTGATGTGTGCCTCCGGAGACGTGCTTGGCGTTATACTCACTCCAAGGTCTTTCTCCTTTGCCGAGGTTTGTAGCCTTTGTCCGCCTAGCTTGTACTCTGTCAGCGGTCTTCTTTGCCCTTCTCCGATCCTCATGACTTTGCATTTGGAGGGATTGAATTCGAGAAGCCAGTTGCTAGACCAGATGTCGAGCTTGCCCAGGTCTGTTTGCAGCCCTGCCTGGTCCTCTTCCGATGTGATTCTCTTCATTATTTTCACATCATCCGCGAATAGAGACACTTCTGAGTCTATCCCGTCCGTCATGTCATTTACATATACCAGGAATAACACTGGTCCTAGGACTGACCCCTGCGGTACACCGCTCGTCACAGGCGCCCACTGTGATACCTCACCACGCACGATGACCGTGTGTGTGTGTGTGTCGTGCCGAATAAGTAAAACTTGCGATTTTGGCTTAAATAACAACGCTCTTCTTACCGAATAAGGCAAGCGAAAATTTGTGTATGCAATAATTTCACAAAAATCATTCTGAAGCTAACGAAAAAAATACATTTCATTGTGTTTGTTTATTATTGTACATTTATATAAAATATATTTACTTGGATTAGGCTAAATTAAATTGCGCTTGTTATAATATGGTTAGGTAAGTTTTCTAAGGTTCTTTTGGTACAAAATTATTAATTTTTACATTAACGTAAATGAAAAAATATATCTTTAAACGTATAAGAGAGAAAAACTATTGTAAAAGACCTGGGAGTGATAATGTCAGAGGATGTCACTTTCAAAGACCACAACATTGTATCAATCACATCTGCTAGAAAAATGACAGGATGGATAATTAGAGCCTTCAAATCTAGGGATGCCAAGCCCATGACACTCTTCAGGTCGCTTGTTCTATCTAGGCTGGAATATAGATGCACACTAACAGCACCTTTCAAGTCAGGTGAAATTGCCTTGAAAGGCACGGCACACATAAGTGCGATAAAACACCTAAATTACTGGGAACGTTTGAAGTTCCACGACCTGTATTCTCTGGAATGCAGGCGGGAGAAATACATGATTATATACACTTGGAAAATCTTAGAGGGATTAGTATCAAATTTGCACACGAATATCACTCCCTATGAAAGGCAGGGGTGCCACTAGCACGATAAGAGTCAACATAATAAGTGTGAGGGGACCAAGACTGTTCAACTGCCTCCCAGCATACATAAGGGGGATTACCAATAGACCCCTGGCTGTCTTCAAGAAGGCTTTGGACGGGCACCTAAAGTCAGTACATGATGAGCCGGGCTGTGGTTCGTGCGGCCACCGGGCCGCGGGGGCGTTGACCCCCGAAACCCAGTCCAGGTATATTCCAGGTATAAGATTTTTTTTAGAAATAACTTAATTTTAAACGAATTCTTGCTACTTGGCCAATTTTACCTGTTGAACACGACATATATATATATATATATATATATATATATATATATATATATATATATATATATATATATATATATATATATATATATATATATATAAGAAAAAGTTTTGGAGTGAGAATAATAAGTTGAGGAAGCCTAGGAACAAATGGATTTGACAGTTAAAAATAGGAGAGGAGAGTTATTAAATGGAGAGTTAGAGGTATCGGGAAGATGGAGGGAATATTTTGAGGATTGTTAAATGTTGATGAAGACAGGGAAGCTGTGATTTCGTGTATAGGGCAAGGAGGAATAACATCTTGTAGGAGTGTGGAAGAGCCAGTTGTGAGTGTGGGGGAAGTTCGTGAGGCAGTGGGTAGAATGAAAGGGGGTAAGGCAGCTGGGATTGATGGGATAAAGATAGAAATGTTAAAAGCAGGTGGGGATATAGTTTTGGAGTGGTTAGTGCTATTATTTAATAAATGTATGGAAGAGGGTAAGGTACCTAGGGATTGGCAGAGAGCGTGTATTGTTCCTTTGTATAAAGGCAAAGGGGACAAAGAGAGTGCAAAAATTATAGGGGAATAAGTCTGTTGAGTGTACCTGGTAAAGTGTATGGTAGAGTTATTATTGAAAGAATTAAGAGTAAGACAGAAAGCAGGATAGCAGATGAACAAGGGGGCTTTAGGAAAGGTAGGGGTGTGTAGACCAAGTGTTTACAGCGAAACATATAGGTGAACAGTATTTGGATAAGGGTAAAGAGGTTTTGTGGCATTTATGGATTTGGAAAAGGCGTATGATAGGGTGGATAGGGGGCAATGTGGCAGATGTTGCAGGTGTATGGAATAGGAGGTAGGTTACTGAAAGCAGTGACGAGTTTTTATGAGGACAGTGAGGCTCAAGTTAGAGTGTGTAGGAGGGGGGGGACTATTTCCCAGTAAAAGTGGGCCTTAGACAAGGATGTGTGATGTCAGCGTGGTTGTTCAATATATTTATAGATGGGGTTGTAAGAGAAGTGAATGCGAGGGTCTTGGCAAGAGGTGTGGGGTTAAAAGATAAAGAATCAAATACGAAGTGGGAGTTGTCACAGTTGCTTTTTGCTGATGACACTGTGCTTTTGGGAGATTCTGAAGAGAAGTTGCAGAGGTTGGTGGATGAATTTGGTAGGGTGTGTAAAGAAGAAAATTGAAAGTGAATATAGGAAAGAGTAAGGTGATGAGGATAACAAAAAGATTAGGTGATGAAAGATTGGATATCAGATTGGAGGGAGAGAGTATGGAGGAGGTGAATGTATTCAGATATTTGGGAGTGGACATGTCAGCAGATGGGTCTATGAAGGATGAGGTGAATCATAGAATTGATGAGGAAAAAGGGTGAGTGGAGCACTTCGGAGTCTGTGGAGACAAAGAACTTTGTCCATGGAAGTAAAGAAGGAATGTATGAGAGTATAGTTATACCAACACTCTTATATGGATGTGAAGCATGGGTGATGAATGTTGCCACGAGGAGAAGGCTGGAGGCAGTGGAGATGTCATGTCTGAGGTCAATGTGTGGTGTGAATATAATGCAGAGAATTCGGAGTTTGGAAATTAGGAGGAGGTGCGGATTACCAAAACTATTATCCAGAGAGCTGAGGAGGGGTTGTTGAGGTGGTTCGGACATGTAGAGAGAATGGAACGAGACAGATTAACTTCGAGAGTGTATAAATCTGTAGTGGAGGAAGGCGGGGTAGGGGTCGGCCTATGAAAGGTTGGAGGGAGGGGTAAAGGAAGTTTTGTGTGCGAGGGGCCTGGACTTCCAGCAAGCATGTGTGAGCGTATTTGATAGGAGTGAATGGAGACAAATGGTTTTTAATACTTGACGTGCTGTTGGAGTGTGAGCAAAGTAACATTTATGAAGGGATTCAGGGAAACCGGCAGGCCGGACTTGAGTCCTGGAGATGGGAAGTACAGTGTCTGCACTCTGAAGGAGGGGTGTTAATGTTGCAGTTTTATAACTGTAGTGTAAAGCACCACTCTGGCAAGACAGTGATGGAATGAATGATGATGAAAGTTTTTCTTTTTCGGGCCACCCTGCCTTGGTGGGAATCGGCCGATGTGTTAATAAAAAATAAAATAAATATATATATATATATTTAAGTGAGTTCGCACTACCGCCCCCTCCCCACACAGAAATACACACACAAAAGCATATCTCCTGAGGCGCACATGAATTAAATAACTCCGCAGCAAATGCTAGACTGTCAAATCTTAAGTTAGCCTTCAGGAACCTCAACAAGGAGTTATTCACGACGCTAAATATGGAGTATGCTGCTGCAGTATGGAACACACATCTGATAATACTGGCCAAGAAACTGGAAAGAGTGCAAAGGTTTGCAACCAGACAATGGGTATGATCTACGAGAGGCTAAATGAGCAAAAACATGATAACATAAGAGGATAGAAAGACCAGTGATGACATGATAACAATGTATATTATGCTGAGAGAAAATGACAGGATGGGATTTTCAAAGTTTCAGAGTAGTTGCAGGCATTTTCAGTCATACTTCAATTTTTAGCTAAAATGTGTTGATTATTACACTGTTTATCGAAACTGATGATAAATTACTATTCATGGGATTATTTCCTGTTTACCACCAAGCAAGAAGTAAATACACGAGGGCACAGCTGGCAGGTTAAAATACAGACGAGTCAGAAATGTTGAGAAACACTTCCTGACCACTGTAAAGCTAAGGAAGTGGAATGACCTGGATAGCGAAGTGGCAGAAGCAAGATCTGAACTTCGTTTTAAGACCAGGTATGGTAGCGCTCAAGCAGACAGGTGAGAGGAAACACAGTAGCGGCCAGTGATAGGAGAGTACATAGAGGCACGCACGCACGCACACACACACACCACACAGATACACACACACACATACAAACACACAAGAAGAGGCAGGGCCAGGAGCTGTGACTACGCTTGGAACCATAATTAGGTGAACACACACACACATACAACAGGCCTAGTGTCTAATCGACATGTGCCTAGGACAAAATGGTATCTAACACACACACACACACAGGACCACAGGACCCTGTACACTGTGTACGTTAGGCCAATATTTGAGTATGCAGCACCAGTTTGGAACCCACACCTAGCCAAGCACGTAAAGAAACTAGAGAAAGTGCAAAGGTTTTCAACAAGACTAGTCCCGGATCTAAGGGGTATGTCCTACGAGGAGAGGTTAAGGGAAATCGACCTGACGACACTGGAGGACAGGAGAGATAGGGGACATGATAACGTCATATAAAATACTGAGAGGAATTGACATGGGATACAGCAACAAGGAGACACAGTTGGAAGTTGAAGACTCAGATGAATCTCAGGGATGTTATTAAGTATTTCTTCAGTCACAGAGTGGTCAGGAAGTGGAATAGTTTGGGAAGCGATGTAGTGGAGGCAGGATCCATTCATAGCTTTAAGAAGAGGTATGATAAAGCTCATGACACAGGGAGAGTGGCCCAGTAGCGCCCAGTGAAGAGGCGGGGCCAGGAGCATGAATCGCCCTGCAACCATGGTGAGTACACCACGCGCGCCACACAAAGACACACGAGCATATACAACAGGCCAGTGTCTAATCGACATGTGCCTAGGACAAAATGGTCCCCAGACCTAACACTGCACACCAACAATTACGCGTGACGCTCACATTGGCACGATCAGCGCGCCGCGACCACAAATACACACACGTTCAATCCACAGGAAACACAGTGTCACATACCATCAACAGGCCTAGTGTCTAATCGACATGTGCCTAGGACAAAATGGTAACTAACACGCATGCACACAAACACACGCACGCGCACTCACCAAACTGGAGACACTCAGTACGACTAAAATGACACAGTTAACGCACTCAGCAAATACATATGTCTTCTGCTCCTCGTCAATAACAAACTGTGAGCAAAAAAGATGGGAATGAAGTTCAAGGCATAAGGAACGTAACAGGCTGACAGCTAAGTAAACAAATAAACATGCTTGACAGGTTGAAAAAAAAAAAACAATAAAACTACACACAGAGAGGCAGACAGACACTTAGACAAACTGACCTGGAGGAAAGTAGATAGGCACGGATGTGCTTACTAACATGTAGGTAGCCAACAAGTTGATATACATGCATTTTTGTTGGTCGGCAGGCAGACGAGCTGCCAAGCTTATTTATATCACTAAAAGTAACCTAGGGGTGACCCTAGGGCCTAATACCCGGCGTGGGACTCTGCCAAGAAAACTGTTAGGAAGAGAGGCACCAAGAGAATGTAGGCTGGCAGCCCTCTGAAGAAAATTCCTTTCTTCCCTCCACCCTCATCCCCAATTCTTCTTTTAATCGGCTTTTCTGGGAGAGGCTAAGGCAATATTCGCCAGGAATCTTCTTCGTTAAAATCACATTCATTAAGGTTCGCTCTTTAGTTTCTCATTCTAAAAGATAATTTTTGTTTAGGCTCCTTAAGTTTTTTTTTTTAAGTTACAGCTTTATTTCTAGTTTGTTGAAGTTACGTTCTTAGAGTTCTCTATGGTTCGATGATTAAAATATCGTTAATTAAGTTTTCATTTAAGCCAACGTTCATTAAGTTCCTGTTAGTGTCCCTTATGGTGTACTTTTTGTGAGGGTCATATATTTTCCTTTCTGGGTTTAACTTGTAACTTGAGAACGTCTCATAAAATCGGCTTGAAATTTACAGCTCTGCTTTACTGTAAACTGGGTAAGGTTCATGTATCTATCTGCATGTGCAGATGGCCTCTGGTCACTGTTGTTTACATCTTTCCTGGGTTTTGGAAACGAAGCGATAACTTAAGAAAGAGTTATCTAATTTCTTTCTAATTGTCCACACGCTTTTATTTTAATTAGAGGAAAGCTGGAATTGTTATTAGAATAAGTGGAAAATTTGCCAGTTTTACACAAATAACCGCCACATAGGATAGAGAAGATTATAACTATGGTTCGGACCGAAACGTCGTCATAAGCTCCTCTCTCCTACTGCAGTTTTCTGTGAAGTAGCTTGCCTCTTCAGAATGACTTCTATCTTTAATTGCTGATGCATCTTACATAAACGATAATATCGTTTGCTTTTATGATAAAAGAGCGCATATTTGAAAATTTACTAATATAGATAATAAACTTGGAGCTGCTGGATTTCGAGTGATGACTGAAGAGAGCCTCATGTGGTCAGTTTCAAACTTATAGAGACAGTGTCTGTTTTCAAGGACTGCTAATTTTACTAAGCAAGTTTTCCATGAAGTAATTGGAGAATGCCTCTTGCGATATAATTGAAGAAAGATTTAGATCAATTTTAGGCTGTGTAGGTACAATTTGCCAATTTTGCTGAAGAAATTAGGAAATTAAAATACTGGTCATCATGCTATAAATTGGGAAATGCCTCATTTTGTCGATTTCTAAACTTCAATGACGATAACTTGCAAATGAAACGTCTGAGCAGCTTCAGACATGGTGTTGGTGCATTTTGGGATATTGACCTCTGTGCCTAAAGTGACCCTGGTGATGACCTTGGCTCATTTTTTGAAGTATGTTTTTTTAATGTTTCAATGATTAAGGTCTTTACTAAAGTGTCAAAGAGAGAGGGCAGTGTTGGCTTTGCTGTGATTACTGGTGAGAACTCGTATTGAGCAAAATTTTGAGTCCTCTGTGTTCATTATGGATGTCCACATAATCCTCACTGCTCTCTCCCTGATACCTCTCTTAGTTGGATCTATGGTCAGTATTTACTCAGACTACCAATGTGCTCTATTTGCCCTGGCCTTGTATGTTTCAGTCCACCTTGTGGTCCAAAAAATCCAGTAGTAGCAAACTTGTCTCCAGGTGCCTGAGCCAAGTTGGTGTCCCGGAAAATGAATGAGTATGTGTAGACCAAGTGAAGCATGTAAGTTAACAATAAATGTAATGAACTTTTCATTCCATTTATTGATTTAGAAAAGGCATATGTTAGGGTGCATATCTGAGCAATGTGGCAGATGTTGCAAATGTACTGAATAGGTAGTAGGTTACTTAAAGCAGTGAAGAGTTTTTGTGGATAGTGAGGCTCAGGTAAGGGTATGTTGGAGAGAGGGAGATTATTTTCCAGTAAAAGTAGGCTTTAAACAGGGAAGTGTGATGTCACCATGGTTGCTTAACATATCTGTAGACGAGGCTGTAAAAGAAGAGTACGCTAAGGTGTTGCAGAGGTGTGGGATTAAAAGATAATGAATCTAATACAAAGTGGAAGATGTCACAGTTGCTTTTTGCCGATGGTACTGTTATTTAGAGAAATTCTGAAGAGTAGCTGAAATGCTTGGTAGACGAATTTGGGATGGAATGGAAAAGTAGGAAATAAAGAGTGAACATAGAAAAGAGCAATGTGATGAGAATATTAAAAAGTCTAAGGAATAAGAGATTGGATATCAGATTGGGATGAGGGAATACGGAGGAAGTAAATGCGTTCAGATATTTGGGAGTAGACTTGTCGGCGGATGGTTCTATGAGAGACGAGGTGAACCATGGAATTGACGTAGGGAAAAATGGTGGGTGGGGAATAAAGGCATCTGTGGAAACAAAGAACTCTATTCTTGGAGGCAAAAAAGGGGAATGTACCTGAGAATAATGTGGCAACACTGGTGTGAAGAATTGATTTTAATCGTTGAAGTGAGGAAGAAGCTGGAAGCAATGAAGGTGTGTGAGGGCAATGTGTGATTTGACTATATGCAGAGAATTCGGAGTTTTTAGATTATAAGGAGGCATGGGATTACCAAAAGTGTTATTTAGAGGGCTGAAGAAGGGGTGTTGAGGTGAGTTAGCCATTTATAAAGGATGTAGAAAATAGGATGACTTGGAGGGTATATAAATGTGGAGTGGAGGAGTAGAGGGATTGGAGTCGTCCTAGGAAAGGAAGGAGGGAGGTGATAATGTAGGATTTGAGTGCTAAAGACTTGGATATCTAACAGGCTTGTATGAGTGTGTTAGACATAAATGAGTGAAGAAAAGTGTTTTTGTAATTTTAAGTGCAGTTGGAGTATGAGCAAGGTAACATTTATTGAGGAATTCAGAGAAACTGGTTAGCTGGACTTGAGTCTTGGAGGTAAAACCAGCACTCTGGAGGGGTGGGGATGTTGTGGTTTGAACTGTGACGTCAGGACGCTTCTGGTAAAACAGCGAATAAAGGACTGAAAGTGTTTTCCTCTTCGGGTTCTTTTCAGGTCACCCTATCACGGTTGGAGACGGCCAGTGTGTCAAAAAAATAAGAAAGTATTAGTGTTTGGGCAGTATCTGAAAAATGACCTTTCAATCTAGCTAAAAAAAATGTGCACCATGTCATATAGTGCACAATTTAAACTTTATTGCCCTTCATAGTCGTTGTAAAGAGCAATACATTTTTATTGAGGGGTGTTTGGGGTTAAGGACCACGGATGGCTCCTTCATTGTCTTGATGAGATCTATCAAGATCAAATTACAACTACGCTTGTCTTTCTGGGCTGTATAACTGTCAATGTTATTCAGTGTTATTACGCCTAGTGCTATGAATATTTTTGTCCATTTCGTTATTGTTGAAATTTGACCTTGAATGACTGTTACCTAACTCCCTAGCCTTATTTCCCTCTCATCTTTACCGCTGTTAATTAGGTATCCTGAAGGAGGACCATCAAAAGGTTACCTGATGTTTTCTTTTATTATTTCTTCCTCCAAGTTTTCATTTTCATTTTGTTCATAAATCGAGAAAGACTCAATCAATCGGCTTCAAAATTTAAACACCTGTGCAAAAAAAATAGTTGTAATAGACTATAATTTTTAAAGGGGTGGACCGGTAAGCCAGCGGAAGGCCTCGGTCAGGTGACCAAAGCTCCAACGGCGGGTCATCATCTGACTAAGACCCGAGTCAGGAAACACTTGTCCGGTGTCCTGACGAACCGAACCTTAAACAATTGACCAAAGTTGTTGGACCCCATTCCCAGCATCCTGGAATGACTCGGATAACTTCCAGAACCCTCAGTGGCAGAGCTTCAAACACTCAAAAAAGTGCCTCCTAATCTGACGACGGCGGAGAGTGAAAGTTATGTGTGAGTGAAATAAACGAGAACAAAAAATCCCTTTTAGTAACTTTAAATAAATTTCAGTTTCCCTCTTTAAACTGCTTCAACATTTAATGGTTGATCATCTGTTGGTCAGGATAGTGACCCGCTGACATCTGTTGGTCAGGATAGTGACCCGCTGACATCTGTTGGTCAGGATAGTGACCCGCTGACATCTGTTGGTCAGGATAGTGACCCGCTGACATCTGTTGGTCAGGATAGTGACCCGCTGACATCTGTTGGTCAGGATAGTGACCCGCTGAGTTTTGTTTGCAGGAATATTTGTTCATGTAGCAAAATAGTTTAAAAACTTTGAATCGTTGGATTCTGCGCCATGGCTGGTGAATCAGATCGGTTTCAAATTTTTACCACTGGTCTGGTGTGTTGGACTCAAGCTTCACGTTCTTATTGGGTCCCATAAGTCCCAGTCTGCCGAGATCATCGAATAGTGATATTCACTTCTATTCAATAACTGAATAATGCTGCTTCTGATCAGCTTCAAAATATTAATGATGTATTCTCTAAGAATGAGGCTGCCCCATTGTTTACTCTGAACAAATGCAAGTTTGAAACTTTTCTGAAATTCTTCATAAACTTGGAATTGTTGGAATCAGATCAATTAATGAAGAATGCCTCTTCTGATCGGCTTCAAACTTCCACAATTTTATTAAATTAATTTCTACACTTATGTATATCTTCCTTATTGCAATGTGCACATGTCATTCTGCCATTTTTAATCATAAAATTGTATTTTATTTTTCTTGAGGCTGGTAAAAGGCTCTTGATCCAAGAAACCAGACTTGTCTTGCTTTAATCGTACCTCAATACATAACATTCCACAGTCGCTCTTTGACCCCTACTGGTTTAGCTCTTTTTTTTCTGACTGAAATAAAACAATTGTGAAAAACATCAGCTTTTTAAGGGCTGATTTATCTTATGAAATGGATGAAAAATTTCTTGGCTTTAGGCTGTGTAGGCTCATAGTTTGTTGGATTCTGTACAGTCACTGGAGAATGTCTCTTCTGCTCGGCCTTAAACTGTTAATGCTGATGTGTTTTCCTCAACTGAAGCTTTGCCTTGACTTTATGTTGTGTAAGTTTTAATATGTCAGTTCTATTAATCAAATTGTTTTCTGTGAAATAAGCGGATAAAGTCTGGTCTGTTCATTAATAAATCACAGTTTTATACTTTACTGGGTTATCCTAGGTTAAATCTACATAAGGTCATTTAATACGTCTTGCTTAATTACATGCATACTTAAACTTTAAACGCTGGTAAATCTTACTTAGAGAAACGTTTGGCCTCTGCTAGTTCACATGGGACTTTCTTTTATGGAAGATAATAGCTAAATTGAAATTCTGAATTTCATGCAACAGAAATGATCTAATTGTCTTCACTTTTCAACGCTGATAACTTGACAATTCATATTCAGACTGGCTTCAAACTTAATGTGATGGAATATTTTAGGATATTGATCCCTCTGAGGTGAGCATTCCTCTTTTGTTTGGCTTCAGTGCTGGTGTTTGTAAGTAGAAGGTTTAAGTTAGTTTAGAGCTGTACTATATGTTCCAATTTGTCATTTTCGGTGACAAAATTTGGTTATTAGTGTCCATTTTATAACTTGCGAATACTAAATCTGATTTCCTTACAAACTTATGCCACATTCTTCACTAATCCTTTCGTGTGCACTGATGTACCAGGGTCTGGAGTATTGCAGGATACCTTTCGCAGATCGCGCAACGACCGAAGCTCATCTATTTCTCCATACTTCGTTTCTCCTCCATGTTTCATACCCTTTATCACCCCACAGCTACTGCTGCTGCAGCATCTCTACTCCAGCACCCCCACTCCAGGACCCCTACTCCAGCACCCCCACTCCAGGACCCCTACTCCAGCACCCCCACTGCAGGACCCCTACTCCAGCACCCCCACTCCAGGACCCCTACTCCAGCACCCCCACTCCAGGACCCCTACTCCAGGACCCCACTCCAGGACCCCTACTCCAGCACCCCCACTCCAGGAACCCTACTCCAGCACCCCCACTCCAGGACCCCTACTCCAGGACCCCCACTCCAGGACCCCTACTCCAGCACCCCCACTCCAGGACCCCTACTCCAGGACCCCCACTCCAGGACCCCTACTCCAGCCCCCACTCCAGGACCCCTACTCCAGCACCCCCACTCCAGGACCCCTACTCCAGCACCCCCACTCCAGGACCCCTACTCCAGGACCCCCACTCCAGGACCCCTACTCCAGCACCCCCACTCCAGGAACCCTACTCCAGCACCCCCACTCCAGGACCCCTACTCCAGGACCCCCACTCCAGGACCCCTACTCCAGCACCCCCACTCCAGGAACCCTAATCCAGCACCCCCACACCAGGACCCCTACTCCAGGACCCCCACTCCAGGACCCCTACTCCAGCACCCCTACTCCAGCACCCCCACTCCAGGACCCCAACAGCTTCATCTTAACAGTTAAGATGTATATACTGGGTATCATGTGTGAGATGGGGATGTTTATATACCAAGACTGCTGTTAATTGCATACCTGTTTTCCCAGTCCACCACCGGGTCACCATTACCTGGTCACCACTACCTGGTCACCATCACCTGGTCACCACTTGGTCACCATCACGTGGTCACCACCTGGTCACTATCACCTGGTCAACACTACCTTGTCACCACCTGATAACCATCACCTGGTCACCACCACTTGGTCATCACCTGGTCACCACCACTTGGTCATCACCTGGTCACCACCACCACTTGGTCACCATCTAACGGGTCAATGCCATATAGCCACCATTACCACCTGCTTACACACAGCTGCCAACCGGCCACCACTACCAGCTACCCACCCGCAATGGCACCAGATGCACGTAACTACCACCTGGCTACCATTAGCACTAGCAGCACAGAAGCAACAGCAGCAATAGTAACAGCAGCAGCACCAGCAGCAGCAGCAGCAGCAGCAACAGAGCAGCAGCAGCAGCAGCAGCAGCAGCAACAGAAGTAGCACCAGCAGCAGCAGCAGCAACAACAACAACAGAAGCAGCAGCACCAGCACCAGCAGCAGCACCAGCAGCAGCAGCAACAGAAGCAGCAGTAGCAGCACCAGCAGCAGCACACACACGAGCAACAGACAGCAGCATAGCGCAAGCAGCAGCAGCACCAGCACCAGCAGCAGCAGCAGCAGCAACAGAAGCAGCAGCAGCACCAGCAGCAGCAGCAGCAACAGAAGCAGCACCAGCAGCACCAGCACCAGCAGCAGCAGAAGCAACAACAACAAAAGCAGCAGCAGCAGCAGCACCAGCAGCAGCACCAGCAGCAGCAGCAGCAGCAACAGAAGCAGCAGTAGCAGCACCAGCAGCAGCAGCACCAGCAGCACAGAATCAACAGCAGCAATAGTAACAGCAGCAGCAGCAGCACCAGCAGCACCAGCAGCACCACATAAGCAACAGCAGCAATAGTAACAGCAGCAGCAGCACCAGCAGCACCAGCACCAGCAGCAGCACCAGTACCAGCAGCACCAGCAGCAATAGCAGCAACAGAAGCAGCATCATCAGCAGCAGCAGCAGCACCAGCACCAGCAGCACCAGCAACAGCAGCAGCAACAGTAACAGCAGCAGCAGCAACATTATCAGCAACAGCAGCAACAGTAACAGCAGCAGCAGCAGCACAGCACAGCAGCAGCAGGCAGCAGCAGCAGGAGTGATGGGCCTCAGGCAGACACGCCGTCATGCAGTAACATGGTGCACGTGTTGATTGTCATAAAGATATGTAGTGTGGTTTACGAGGCCACCTCAACCACCCTAATTGACGTCCCTTGCTCGTTCACCGCTCAGATAAGAAAGGTTGCTAGGCTCTCTCTCCTCTCTCTCTCTCTCTCTCTCTCTCTCTCTCTCTCTCTCTCTCTCTCTCTCTCTCTCTCTCTCTCCATACACACACACAGTTCTATCATATACATTCTATCACCCTTTTACTCTCATAATTTATTTAAAGGATCTTTAAAAGGGAATAAGGTAAACAAACGTCCCATGAGGAGGACAAGTGGGCGAGCACACAGCATCAGTGGCAGCAAATTTATGTGAAAGGATTTTCCTTCCAATAAAGCCATTTTTTTTTTCTATAAAAAAAAATCCTTTTCTCCGCATGCTCTAATGCGCTTTTCCTTGCTATCTTCCCCAGAACTTTTTTTGAGAATATGCATGTTTAAGTACTTCCTGTCTGTCCTGAAGTACTCAGGACCATGGGTAGGAGGTTCCCACTGTGGTCAGAGACTCGGAGAATGGACTTCAGTGCCAATACACGTAAGTAAAAATATTTTAGGTATCTTTTTTAGAAGTAAAGATAACCATGACGATAATGTTTTGTAACTTTATGGTCTCTTAAGAGAAGTGTTGTCTTAGAACAGGGTTCCCCAAAGTGGTCAGTATCGACCCCCAAGGGTCGATGGGGATATCGAAGGGGTCGAGAAATGGCTGGGGGTCAAAACGGGGTCAGTACGTGGTTGAAGTTGGTTTTAGCCATGCAAATGTAATTCTAACTAAGCAGAGGAACAGACCGAACATGGAAGAGCGTGGTGACTTTCCACTAAAACTCACCATTCTGACGCACATCATTTGCATCCTTCCCATTAATGATATCAACAGTTTCAGTAAAAAAGGGTATATTAAATCCTATAATTTTCATAATTTAAATATTTCTTTTATTATTATTATTATTATTATTATTATTATTATTATTATTATTATTATTATTATTATTATTATTATTATTATTATTATTAGTGTTATTAAAGTTATATTTATTAAATTATTTTCATATAATAAATGTTTTGGGGTCAATGAACAATCTGAAACTTCATGAATGGGTAGATGAGTTGAAGAGTTTGGGGACCTCTGTCCTAGAATAAAGATCTCTGGAGCAAAACCTCGTCACAAATAACAAATAAACAGCCGACTGTCTCTCAGTGTATATACCGTTTCTGAGAGTTTAATCCCTGATGACCCTTGGGTAGTCGACAGGTTATGAACCCCATCAAACAGAGGGCAGCAGCACCCGTCAGTTTAGGAAGGTCACACCCACAGTTGCCAGCACGAGAGAAGCAGCAGCAGCAGTAAGCGAACTTCACTTGCTAGATCAAGTCGGACATAAGATTTGGAATTACTCTCCCCGCGTTAACGAAGAACAACAGCACACGAGTGGACTATACATGAGTTAATTAAGAACAGCACACGAGTGGATTATACATGAGTTAATTAAGAACAGCACACGAGTGGATTATACACGAGTTAATTAAGAACAGCACACGAGTGGATTATGCACGAGTTAATGAAGAACAACAGCACACGAGTGTATTAACACGCCAGGTAAGTGGTACCCGGCGCTGGGTAACAGCTGTATAAAGGCAGTTAAAACAATTTTGTTAGCCTTGAGTCTTTTTTGTTTGTGTCAGGCACAAAACCGAAGCGCAATTTTCACTCCGTGGAAATGTAACCCAGCGTGAAGCGTTTAGTGGTGCGAACTGGTGGTTGTTGACGCTGGTCTTGGTGACGTAACTGGTTGTAGCAGTGTTGGGTGCAGTTGCAGTGAGTTGCCGACACGCATGAAGACCCAGACACTAGTTGCATAACATGATTGTTAGTACAACCTTACTACACAAACCGAAACGTTGTCCCAATAAAAAACTTTTTTTTTTTTTTTAGAACTTTTCTTTATCTTCACGAGGCCTGGTCACAGACCGGACCGAGGGGGCGTTGACCCCCCGAAACCCCCTCCAGGTATGTGGCAATGTTGTCACTCTGGCTGTGACATCAGTTATAATTATATGGTGGTGCACTGTATGTGCATACAAGAAGATTATCAGTTTCATTAGATATGAGAATATATAAATGTTAGCCAGACTGAAATATTTAACGCTTCGTAATTTCCAAAGAGATCAATTTTTTTTTTTTTAGTTAGCAAGGAGAGAAAATTTAACAATAATGAAAAAGTCTCTGGAACAATAGGAAATATTTATTGACTTTTAAATGTGGGTTACGAAGAGATTTACAATATATGACTTGCATGAGGTATATATTTATATGATTCAAATGCTATTGTGATCACCAACAACCTGATTGGTCAGAAAACTGACGAGGATGGAGCCTACACAACTTCATATTCTGAATGATCCACACGGGTTTGGGGCTTCATGAAGTACAATCAACAGCTACTAGTAATACGTTATATTGTTCGGCAATTAATATTTCAGAAACAATATAAAATACATAAATTAGGTGTGCTGAAGACCACGCTAGGTTCCTCTCCTTTCGGCTAAGAACAGGAAACTGAGGCTACGGTGGGCACAAGCTCACTAAAACTGGACAGATGGTAGTGTCTGAATTTGGAGTAAATTTTTGGGATGTGGTGGAACTGGAGACAAGCAGCGTGAATGTGCACCAGACAAATATGCAGCAACTGCGTGATGCTATAATGTCAACATGGACCAGTACCTCTGAGTGTTTCCAGCACTTTGTTGAATCCTTGCCATGAAGAATTCATTATGTTCTTGGAGCAAAGGGGAGATAATCCTACCCATACTAGGAGGGTGTACCTAATAAATTGGCCACCAAGTGTAAATAACTATCGACCAAGTTGTCTCGCTTAAATTAGTTATTTCAAATGATGCAGCTCAAGCACCTCAACATTTATTCTTGCAGGATATTTGAGTGTATGCTGTATTATGCGAGTGTTTCACTTACATAATATACAGTTTTGGGGTATTGTATCATACTGTATTACGATTGCGTGTGGAATATGCGGTTTGCGGATCTGTTTTTTTTAATTGATAACCATATATCATTGCATATATTGTTTATGCATTCATATTATCTACAATTGGGAGGTTCTCATTATGCTGATAAATATTATTGCCTTAATGCTGACGAGCTATAAATTATGACAGTATGTGCACAACAATAATTTACTGAAGGAGGGGTGTTAATGTTTCAGTTTTACAACTAGTGTAAGTGTGCCTCTAGCAAGACAGTGATGGAGTGAATGATGGTGAAAGTTTTTCTTCTTCGGGCCACCCTGCCTTGGTGGGAAACGGCCGATGTGTTAATAAAAAAAAAGGCCATTGTGGGTTTAGCACTTAGTATTGACTGTAATAATAATATTCCTCCTTGTAGAGCTTCGTCAAAATAATAGGTTGTTCTGCGTATTATTTCTTAATACCCAGACCGATCAGCACTATGCTTCTCCCTACGTGGTAGGGCATTGTTAGAGGTGATGCTGCACTATTGCTTTGAAACTGTTTGTTTATATTCATATTATTCACCTTCCACGTAAACTTGAAATGAACTTTGAAATGTATGCTTTAATTTTCCGTACATAACTTCTCAAACTTGGTATTTATGAAATGATTTTCTGAATATATGTTCGAATTGTTTATTTTTTTCCAAGGCGAAATCTGAGAGTAATTTTCATGAGTTATGGGATAACTTGCTGGAAGAAGTGTTGACTGGCTGCTGTCTCCAGTTAGGAATCTAATGGTTATAATCATTACTATAATTTTTAAAAGGGTGGAACTGAAGGGAAAGATGTGGTGAGGATGACATTTTTTCATTTTAAGAAAATTTGGTATATAATCAGTGATACTATCACATTCATTACAATAATTTCGTAGGGAGAACAAAAGATAACTACGTACCTGTCTGGAGTCTACCTGGAGGGTATCCCGGGGATCAACGCCCCCGCGGCCCGGTCCATGACCAGGCCTCCTGGTGGATCAGGACCTGATCAACCAACGTACGAACCACAGCCTGGCTGATCCGGCACCGACTTAAGTATCTGTCCAGCTCCCTCTTGAAGGCAGCCAGGGGCCTATTGGTAATTCCCCTTATGGATGGTGGTAGGCTGTTGAACAGTCTTGGGCCCCGGACACTTATTGTGTTTTCTCTTAGTGTACAATGGTGCCCCTACTTTTCATTTGGGGTATTTTGCACCGACTGCCTAGTCTTTTACTTTCGTAGGGAGTGATTTCTGTGTGCAGATTTGGGACCATTCCTTCTAGGATTATCCAAGTGTAGATTATGATGTATCTTTCTCGCCTGCGTTCCAGCGAGTACAAGTCAAGTGCTTCCAAGCGTTCCCAGTAGTTGAGGTGTTTGATGGAACTTATATGGGCAGTAAAGTTTCTCTGTACATTCTCTAGATCTGCAATTTCACCTGCTTTGAACGGAGATGTTAATGTACAACAGTACTCCACTGGCTTGGCATCTATTGTTTTGAACGTTACCATTATCCATCCTATCATTTTCTTCGCAGTTGTGATCGTGGCACTGTTGTGATCCTTGAAAGTGAGAGCCTCAGACATTACCACTCCCAGGTCCCTCGCATTATTTTTTCACTATTTAATGACTAGAGTTTGAAGTATACTCATTTCTAATTATCTCCTCAAGTTTTCCATAACGGAGTAGTTGGAATTTGTCTTCATTGAACATCATATTGTTTTCCGTTGCCCATTGGAAAATTTGGTTTATATCTTGGAGGTTAATCGTGTCCTCAATAGATGACAGTCTCATGCAGATCTTAGCATCGTCTGCAAAGGATGACACGATGCTGTGGATTACGTCTGTCTGTTATGAGGATAAGGAACAGGATGGGGGCGAGTACTGAGCTTTGTGGAAGAGAGCTTTTCACTATGGCAGCTTCCGATTTAACTCTGTTTACCACTACTATTTGTGTTCGATGGGTTAGAAAATTGACGATCCATCTGCCCACTTTGCCAGTTATCCCTTTAGCATGTATTTTGTGCGCTATTACACTATGATCACACTTGTCAAAGGCTTTTGCAAAGTCTGTGTATATTTCATCTGCATTCTGTATTTCTTCCAGAGCATCCAAGACCAAATCATAGTGATTCAGTAGTTGCGAGAGGCAGGAGCGACCTGCTCTGAACCCATGTTGCCCTAGATTGTGCAGTTTTTGGGAATCCAAGTTTTTTTGCAATCATGCTTCTTACTTTTTCAAAAAATTCATGATGTGGTACGCTAGAGCTATTGGTCTATAGTTCTTAGCTAATGCTTTGCTGCCACCTCTATTACCTTTATCACCTGTGTATCACTGCCATGCTCCGTTACACAAAATGAGGTTGGTACACAGTGCAATGTCAGTCAGAGCTGGGATATCGTCAAGCATTAAACCTTAATTATTTATTTTAGAACAAACTTTAATACAACCGCAATGTGCGGTTGCCCTGTTCTATATGGCTGTTACATTGATGTAAAAAAAAATGCTGGCTATACTTCCCGGTTATATCCCAGCACACAGAATGGGTTGCATAGATTTCTGCTGCACGAACACCTAGTTAGTTTTCTTACATTGTGACTGTCAGCATAAATGATAACTGTTGTAGTAAAATTTGTGCTTGCTAGAGGATCAGCAGACTTTTGTTTACATTTTTACCTTCCAAACGAACCCCCGAGTTTTATTTGCATCTGTGCGTGGTAGACAAACAGCTGATTACTCTTGCGTGTCTTCTAGACGAGCAACAGCTGATCGTTGTTGCTACATTATTCCCGCTGACTACTTGATATTTATGAGTGGGTCCGACCGGCCGTAACTTTGCCCACGCTGACGGTGCCCCAGTATAAAGAACTCTGCGATAACCTGGTGATATAACTTGATGGTGCGATGCTGTACCCGCGAGGGACATTCTCTCCACACTCGGAAAATTAGTTGGATATGTTGTGCGCACAGACACAACCCCATGTGTGTCCTCACCTATTTGTAGTTGCTAGGGGGTCGATCACGCCAGCAGTCTCTGCCCTAACTCCATATGACCAGTTTCACTTGTTTCTTACCTCGTAGACTGTGTTACACCGAGCCTTAAACCTGCATTTGGCGTAGATAGCAACAGTGCATATATATGTAGCTATGGTACAAGTAGCAGTAGCATATGTAGCAACAGTTGTGATTTAATAAGATTTTTAGCATTTTTTTATTTTAGAATGCCATTATTTCATTTAAAATTCTGAGTTCAAATAAATGCTACTTGAACCCGTTATATCTAGCCAGTGTTAAGTACTGTCGTGTGGTGAGGTTAGGTCATGAGAGATACAAAGACAACAGAGGATGGTATGAGAACCATCCTCATGTGGGCATCATGTGGCCTGGGGACGTGTCTAGTCGCTGCTCTCTAGTAGGTTTAAGAGTAAGGGACCTAGAACCTGGGAGATTATAAAAGGCAATGCAAACGCACATTCAGAAGACAAAATTCAGAACCCTCAGCTCATTCGGGAGCTTGCTCATTAAGCGGACTGACTCTCCTCGCGTCATTATCAGATTATGGACGCAAAGTAACCCCTTGTGTTGTGTGTTCTCTAGTGTCTGGCCCTAAATAATGTCCCTCTTCCTGTGTGTTTAAGCCAGTTGTGTGTCCCTCTATTTGCTGATTTATTCTTAAAATAATGACGCCAAAGACTTTGTTCATTTCCTTCTCCCTCGTGTATATCATCGTAGGTAAACAATGAGAATGTAGCTCTATTGTATCAAATAACTTTGATATGTGTATACATAAGGTATTGTTCACCTCGTATTTCATAGATCCATCTGCCGACATATCCATTCTCAGATATATAAACACATTTAATTCCTCCATGCTCCCTCCCTCCGATCTGATGTCCAATCTTTCAATGCCTAGTAGTAGGGAATATCCCAGAGTGGTCCAAAAAGACGGAGCTCCTCCCCCGCTTTCCGGCAAAGCCTACCTCCCCCCCCCCTTCGAGTTACCTCCTTTTTCTAGAACCCCCCCTCCTCACCCCAACTTTTTCGAGAACCCTCTTCTCACCCCCTCCCTTTTTGAATCCCCATTTTTTTACTCCCTACTCTCACCCCTGCCCCCTTCTCACCCTCTTACTCACGAGCACTTAAGATATACGGTAACTAAAAAAATAACACGATTTATCCACCAAAATTTAAGTTATAATCACCAAAACATATCCTGATTTACACATTTCATTTCCCAAACTGAATATTCATACCACATTTTTCATTTCTCATCTATACTACATATCACATTGGTGATAATACGGGGTGAGCATAGGTGTGTATAGGAAAGGATGTTTAGGGAAGATGTGGGTGAGAAATGTGATATGTAGTATAGATGAGAAATGAAAAATGTGGTATGAATATTCAGTTTGGGAAATGAAATGTGTAAATCAGGATATGTTTTGGTGATTATAACTTAAATTTTGGTGGATAAATAGTGTTATTTTTTTAGTTACCGTATGTAAGTGCTCGTGAAAAGATGGTGATCGAGTAGTGTCTTAGATTATTGTTGTCATGATATAAGTGTACATGTTTTAGTGGTCTTGGTATAGTGCTCATACATTTTGTGTAAAAGTTTGTCTTCATATGTCTAAAGTGTTTGTGTTTCTTTTTTTTGTGTGTACATGTTTGTTTTCATATGTCTTAAGTGAATGCATGTCTAGTTTTTTTTTGTGATCAAGTGTTAGTTTTGTGTTTTTGGTTGATGATGTACTTGTCAAGTTTTTAGTCATTGTTTTGTGTGCTCATGTCAAATTTTTGTGTGTAATGGAGAATAGTTGTCATATCTTCGGTGATCGTGTAAATTTGTGTGTGTACTCACCTAGGTGTACTCACCTAGTTGTGATTGCAAGGGTCGATTCATAACTCCTGACCCCGCCTCTTCACTGGCCGCTACTGGATGTGTGTGTATGTGTGTGTGTTCATATGTCTTATGTGATTATGACTAGCATTTTTGTGCTGTTTTAGTGTACATATGACTTAAGTGTCTGTAATTCTAGTTTTGTGATTTTGGAGATTTTTTTTTTTTTGTGTAAAAGATTATGGCTTCAAATGTCTTAAGTGTATATGTCTATTTTTGTGTGTTCTTAGTATAGTATGATCTTAGTATAGTGATCTGTCTAAAGTGAGCTTAGATTTTGGTAATCATCATATGGATTTTGTGCTCATGAATTTGTGTACTGAATAGATGTGTATAAAATTAGTGTGTACTAGGATCTTAGTTTTTTTAGTGATCATGTTCTAAGTGTTTGTGTTCATATTATGTCTTAGTTGATCCGAGGAATTGGAGATAAACTTTCATCCGAGGAGCAGGGGAAGCGATCCGGGAGTAAGAGGGTGAGAAGAGGGCTGGGGTTGAGAGTAGGGAGTAAAAAAAGTGGGGTCAAAAAGAGGGGGTGAGGAGGGGGGTTCTCGGAAAAAATGGGAAACTCGAATGGGGGGGAGGGAGGCGGGGCCGGAAGCGGGGGGAGGGGGCCACCGTCATTTTGGACCACTCTGGGATATTCCCTACTACTCTGCCTATATGAGATGTGTCTTTTCCAGGATAAAGACACTGTGGGTGTTGGCAACCTTAGCTGATAAGGGAACAGACATAATGGATATTTACATAATGTGTATGTTAGTGATTGGTAAGTAGACTTGCAGGGGACAGGCCAGCAAGTGTAGCCAGAAAAATAACTACGGAAACCCTAGTTAGTTACGGAAGTGACGGGAGTACATAAAATTACTCTGTAAAACAACAATTTAGTCATAGGTATCAACATTACAGGTATCGGTTGCAACAGAATATGTACTGGTAATAATAGGCACGTATAAATAGCAACCGTACAGATATAGGTAGCAACAAAACAGGTGTAGGTATCAACAGTACGGGTAGCAACAGTTCAGATAGTAACAGTTCAGATATGAACCTTTACAAATATCAGGAAACACTTGTCCAAGTGCAAGTAAGAAAATAAGTGCAGCAAGATACTGCAACAAGGAAACAACAACATATAACGTGGTAGCAGAAATACATTCAGTTACGGAGTACAAATAAAATAACATTAAACGTAAACAACTAAAACTGAGAATATTGCATATGTTTAATGGAGCGAAATGAGAAAGAGGAAGGAAGAAGAGGAGGAAGAGGATTAGAAAGAGGAGAGGAAAAAGACGAAGAAGATGAAGAGGAGGAGGAGGAGGAGAAAAGAGCAGGTGGTGGTAGCCAGAAAATGGAAATAGGTAAATGATTCTCTAATTACGATGCCAGATGGTCCTTTTTGGTGATTTATTGCTGTCAAATATTTTGCCAAGAAAGAGCTCGGCTTAATTTTTTTTTGTGTGTATGCGTGTGTGTACTCACCTAATTGTGGTTGCAGGGGTCGAGACTCAGCTCCTGGCCCCGCCTCTTCGCTGTCCGCTACTGGGTCTCTGCTCTTCCTGCTCCATGAGCTTTATCATACCTTGTCTTAAAACAATGTATGGTTCCCGCCTCCACTATATCGTTCGCTAGACTATTCCACTTCCTGACTACTCTATGGCTGAAGAAATGCTTCCTAACATCCCTTCGACTCAGATGAGTCTTCAGCTTCCAGTTGTGTCCCCTTGTTCCTGTGTTCCCTCTCTGGAACATCCTGTCACTATCTACCTTGTCGATTCCCCGCAATATTTTGTATGTCGTTATCATGTCTCCTCTAACCCTTCTGTCCTCCAGTGTTGTTAGTCCTATTTCCCTCAACCTTTCTTCATAGGGCAGTCCCCTGAGTTGTGGAATTAGCCTTGTGGCAAACCTTTGCACTTTCTCTAATTTCTTGACATGCTTGACCAGGTGTGGGTTCCAGACTGGTGCTGCATACTCTAGTATGGGCCTGACGTACACGGTGTACAGTGTCTTGAACGATTCCTTGCTAAGGTAACGGAACGCTAATCTTAGGTTTGCCAGTCGCCCATATGCTGCCGCAGTTATCTGGTTGATGTGTTTCCGGAGACGTGCTTGGCGTTATACTCACCCCAAGGTCTTTCTCCTTTGATGAGGGTCATCTTATAAATCAGTATACTGACATTAAGAGGGACGTTAAAAAGGGGATAAGAAAAGCTAAACGGGACTATGAAATTAAAGTTGCTAGGGATTCAAAAACTAACCCAAAAAGTTTTTTCCAGGTTTATAGAACAAAAGTTAGGGATAAGATAGGTCCCCTTAAAAATAACTCTGGGCATCTTACTGACAAGGAGAATGATATGTGCTCGATTTTTAATAATTATTTTCTCTCGGTTTTCACACAGGAAGACACTAATAATATCCCAGTAATTAATTTTTACAGAGGCCCAGAAGAAGATAAATTATGTAATATCACAGTCACTAGCGAAATGGTTATGAAACAACTAGACCGACTAAAACAAAATAAATCGCCGGGTCCTGATGAGATTTTGCAAGGGTTCTTAAGGAATGCAAAATGGAACTCTGTGAACCATTATCTAACATTTTTAATTTATCTCTTCAAACAGGTGTAGTGTCTGATATGTGGAAGATGGCTAATGTAATTCCTATTTTTAAAGCAGGGGACAAGTCACTACCATCAAATTACCGCCCAATAAGCCTGACCTCAATTGTAGGCAAATTACTAGAGTCAATTATAGCTGATATTATTAGAAGCCATCTAGATAACCATAATTTGATTAATGATACTCAGCATGGATTCACGAGGGGCCGTTCCTGCCTATCTAATTTATTAACCTTCTTAACTAAAGCTTTTGAGGCTGTTGATCACGATAAAGAATTCGATATTGTTTATTTAGACTTTAGTAAGGCTTTTGATAGAGTACCGCACCAGAAACTGTTAAAGTGGCAGCTCATGGCATTGGGGAAAAAGTGCTGTCATGGATCGAGTCATGGCTCACCAATAGGAAGCAGAGTGTGCATAAATGGGGTTAAATCCGAATGGGGACTTGTAACAAGTGGTGTTCCACAGGGATCAGTCTTAGGCCCATTGTTATTTATAATATATATCAATGACCTTGACGAGGGAATTACTAGTGATATGAGCAAATTCGCCGACGACACGAAGATAGGTAGGATAATTGATTCAAACATAGATGTCATAGAACTTCAGGAAGATTTAGACAAACTTAATTCGTGGTCAGAAAAGTGGCAGATGCAGTTCAATGTAGATAAATGCAAGGTTCTGAAGCTCGGGAGTGTCCATAACCCAAGCACTTATAAGTTAAATAACGTAGAACTTAGCCATACAGATTGCGAGAAGGACTTGGGGGTGATGGTAAGCAGCAACCTTAAACCAAGACAGCAATGCCTAAGCGTACGTAATAAGGCAAATAGATTACTGGGATTTATATCAAGAAGTGTTAGCAACAGAAGTCCAGAGGTCATATTACAGCTTTATACATCATTAGTAAGGCCTCACCTAGATTACGCAGCTCAGTTCTGGTCTCCATATTACAGAATGGACATAAATTCGTTAGAAAACATTCAGCGTAGAATGACTAAATTAATACATAGCATTAGAAATCTTCCTTACGAAGAAAGATTGAAGACCCTTAAATTACATTCACTTGTAAGACGTAGAATGAGGGGAGACATGATCGAGGTATTCAAGTGGAAAATGGGTATTAACAAAGGGGATATAAATATGGTCTTGAGGATATCTCTCCAAGAGAGAACACGCAATAATGGATTCAAGTTAGATAAGTTTAGATTTAGAAAGGATATAGGAAAGTATTGGTTTGGAAATAGGGTAGTTGATGAGTGGAACAGTCTGCCTAGTAGGGTTATTGAAGCAAGGACCTTGGGTAGTTTCAAATTTAGGTTGGATAAATTCATGAGTGAGAGGGGTTGGATCTGAGTGGGAATTGCACATGAGTAAATAGAATTATCAAAGCTTATTTCTTGGGTAGCATTGAAGATTAGGTTGAACAAATATTCTGTTAGTGGGATGGAATGTGAAGGAGTTGCCTAGTATGGGCCAACAGGCCTGCTGCAGTGTTCCTCCTTTCTTATGTTCTTAGGTTTGTAGCCTTTGTCCACCTAGCCTGTACTGTCAGCGGTCTTCTTTGCCCTTCTCCGATCTTCATGACTTTTCATTTGGTGGGATTAAATTCGAGAAGCCAGTTGCTAGACCAAATGTCAAGCTTGTCCAGGTCTCTTTGAAGTCCTGCTTGGTCCTCTTCCGATGTGATTTCCCTCATTAATTTCGTGTGTGTGTGTGTGTGTGATTACCTTTCAGTAAGTACTTTTAATTAGTCATTTGTCATTATTTGATTTTCTGTCATTGCGTCATGTAGCTTAACGTTATGGTTTGTTGTATCTCTGATACTGTTCTCAAAACGGTCTCATTCTTCAAATTCTCCCATTCCCAGTGCATTTAGTTTTTCTTAGTCATAATTCTCGGCTCCTGGATCTATTTTGTCCCACGACATGTACAACTTTTTCTCACTTTTAACTTCTGTTTTTTTTTTAAGTTGCTGTACATCACGCTACAGTATATTCAGATTTTTATGTATTGCTGATATAAAAAAATTGATATTTTTGCTATATATAATCGAAAGATGTTTTAAATTAGCTATTATGACAGTTGAATTATTTACTACTATATTATAAGCTGTATCGTAACTTGTGTATATAATCCATTAGTGTTTATTCATTGTTTTAATTTTAAATTGCAAACTGTAATCATTATGGTGGTTTAATAGTACATAAACCTATTTTCTCTATATAGGATCTCTTAACCCGTGTTGGTTAATGTTGATGAAATCACTTCTCTCCAGGTGCTCTACTATTCTTCCTCTGATCATCATCTTTACTTATCTAGTATTCATATCAATGATTCTGGTCTAATTCAAAGCTTTCTGTCTTCTTTATTTATTGTGATTATAGTCCTTGTCTTCCATATCTCTGGCAAGTGTCCGCTTCCATTCATAGTATATTTGAGATAGTGATTCAGATAGTGCTTTTGCTCGCTCTCACAGAATTTATGGTAACATTTAGTTAGATCCCATTGTTTTTTGATGTATCTAACCCAACTTGGCATACACCCTGTTGTGTGTGTGTTTTCCAGTACCTGATGGCGTGCCCTTCTTCTTTACGAGGTGTTCTCCAGCGGGAACACCTCTTAAAATCGTTTGGTCTGTTCCTCACAGACCAGCTTGTCGTTTCTCCTGAGCTGCTCTTCAGTCTTGATTCAGACTAGTCTTTTGTTTTTATGTCATTTTCACATTGTCGTTCAGCTTCTCTTCTCACCCTTACATATTCGTTTCTGGCTTTCTGTTTGCCTTTTCTTATGCCCTTTGCTTTCTAAGGCTTTAGAACCCCTTTTGACTTTGTTTCCTCCCTCTCTTTATCTTTGGTTGAACCACAAACTTTTCTGGATATAAAGTTTTCCTCAGCCTCCCGGCACTTTCCTACTAAGTACTCTACCGTGTGTGTGTGTGCGCGCGCGCGTGTATATATGTTTTGAAGAATGTGTATATATTGCTTTTATATTGGTTGTGCTGCAATAAAAGAAGTCGTTTGGGAGTTCATTGTGATTACTTCCTCTGCGCTGGGAAAGTGTGCGGTTTAAGGATACGGTTTGTAGGAGAGCAGACTGTGAGGTTGACCACAGTAGAGCAGACTGCGAGGTTGACCACGGTAGAGCAGACTGAGGTTCGCTACGGTAGGGCAGACTGTGAGGTTCGCTACGGTAGGGCAGACTGCGAGGTTCGCCACGGTAGGGCAGACTGTGAGGTTCGCCACGGTAGGGCAGACTGTGCAGGTCTGACGCCACGGTAGGGCAGACTGTGAGGTTCGCCACGGTAGGCAGACTGAGTTCGCCACGGTAGGGCAGACTGTGAGGTTCGCTACGGTAGGGCAGACTGCGAGGTTCGCCACGGTAGGGCAGACTGTGAGGTTCGCCACGGTAGGGCAGACTGTGAGGTTCGCCACGGTAGGGCAGACTGTGAGGTTCGCCACGGTAGGGCAGACTGTGAGGTTCGCCACGGTAGGCGATGTGAGTTGCCAGGTAGGGCAGACTGTGAGGTTCGCCACGGTAGGGCAGACTGTGAGGTTCGCCACGAGGCGACTGTGAGGTTCGCACGGCAGACGAGGTTCGACGGTAGGCAGCTGTGAGGTTCGCCACGGTAGGGCAGACTGTGAGGTTCGCCACGGTAGGGCAGACTGTGAGGTTCGCCACGGTAGGGCAGACTGTGAGGTTCGCCACGGTAGGGCAGACTGTGAGGTTCGCCACGGTAGGGCAGACTGTGAGGTTCGCCACGGTAGGGCAGACTGTGAGGTTCGCCACGGTAGGGCAGACTGTGAGGTTCGCCACGTGGGCAGACTGAGTTCGCCACGTTGGCAGACTGGAGTTCGCACGTTGGGCAGACTGTGAGGTTCGCCACGGTTGGGCAGACTGTGAGGTTCGCCACGGTTGGGCAGACTGTGAGGTTCGCCACGGTTGGGCAGACTGTGAGGTTCGCCACGGTAGGGCAGACTGTGAGGTTCGCCACGGTAGGGCAGACTGTGAGGTTCGCCACGGTAGGGCAGACTGTGAGGTTCGCCACGGTAGGGCAGACTGTGAGGTTCGCCACGGTAGGGCAGACTGTGAGGTTCGCCACGGTAGGGCAGACTGTGAGGTTCGCCACGGTAGGGCAGACTGTGAGGTTCGCCACGGTAGGGCAGACTGTGAGGTTCGCCACGGTAGGGCAGACTGTGAGGTTCGCCACGGTAGGGCAGACTGTGAGGTTCGCCACGGTAGGGCAGACTGTGAGGTTCGCCACGGTAGGGCAGACTGTGAGGTTCGCCACGGTAGGGCAGACTGTGAGGTTCGCCACGGTAGGGCAGACTGTGAGGTTCGCCACGGTAGGGCAGACTGTGAGGTTCGCCACGGTAGGGCAGACTGTGAGGTTCGCCACGGTAGGGCAGACTGTGAGGTTCGCCACGGTAGGGCAGACTGTGAGGTTCGCCACGGTAGGGCAGACTGTGAGGTTCGCCACGGTAGGGCAGACTGTGAGGTTCGCCACGGTAGGGCAGACTGTGAGGTTCGCCACGGTAGGGCAGATTGTCAGGTTCGCCAAGTTTGACTGGTTTGTTAGGTCTGAGGCCCATTGCCTGCCCACCTCCAGTCAAGATCACTCTAAATCTAAATAAACAGGACTCATAGCAAATTCTTATCCTAAGAAATAAACACCTCTGCCAATATACCCTGTGCATGCCAAGTGTTCTCGAGACCTGCATGCTTACTAAGAGAGTCATGATCATGTGAGGCCAGGGTTGACTAATGGGTTTTAAATCTTATCGATTACACGAGGGTCATTAAAGGCTTCTTGTAACCTGTTCACCACCAGTCAAGACTACGGTAATTCTTAAAGTGGGGAGTAATTCACTAAGAATATATACATTGACAGACATACACCTCAGGGTGCATAAGTCCTGTGTTGGGGCAAGCATGGGACATGGTTCCAAAGGTGCACTGCCTACAGTAATGAAAACACACAGGTGCAAAGAATCCTGCTGTGCATCTGTGTGTGCTCTTCGTGCAAGTCCAAGATATGATCTGGGAAGACACTCCAAATGTAAAATAGACTTTTTTGTTTTTTAGCTACACCAGTTTCAGGCTTTAATATAGTGCCCAGTGTCAGGCTGCAGGGTAGTGTCCGATGTCAGGCTGCATTGCAGTATCCGGTGTCAGGATACCTGGCCATGCTCCAAATAATTGTTAGATGTCAAAATGTAAGGAAGTGCCTTGTATCAGTCTGTAGATAAGTGCTTGTCAGGCTGCATGAAAGTGCGAGGTGTCAGGCTACACAGAGTTAAACAACATAAATGACGTAGTAGTCGCTTTGGCAGCAAACACTGCGACCGAAAACCAGTCTTGTGATTGTATATAAGCCACTAGATATAACTTCCCAACAGCTCAATGAACAGCTATTGGAAATTGAATACTCTATGGAAAAAATCTTATAGCCCCAGCCCCAAACATTTTGTTGCTTGGTGACGATAACTTAAGATATTTAAAATGGAAGAACTTAGCAAATAATGTAATAGCAGAGAAAATTCCACATTCTCACATAAACGAGCTGTTGAACCGATGTAATAAATTCTCTTTAAGCCAGCTAATAGTGGAGCTAACATGACTAAAAAATGTACTTGACCTTATTTTTACAAATAATGATGATCTAATACTAGACATAGCAGTATGGAAGACAGTTAATTCAGATCACAACCTAATCGAAGTTCTGACCTGCATGCACATGGAACACGGCCAGCAAAATGGAAACAACTGCGAGGGTCTTTTCAGCAAATTAAACTTTAACAAGAACCTCAACTGGGATCAAATTAATCATGTCCTTAACGAAACATGCTGCGAAAACATCTTAAATAATATAGATCCAAACTAGTATCTAGTTTAAGTATACTAAAGGCCCATTCCACCAAGGAAAATGAAAAGAAGATGTAAACTAGAAACAGACGTTCCCTCTACAGGCGAAGGAAAAGAATCACAAGCTCCTCCAGGGTACTAGACTGTCTGAAATTTTGAATGAAGCACTGGCCGGAAAATATAAAATAATGAAGTCACGTTGTATGAATCATACAGAGTCCAGCAGAGAAAACAATGAATGAAATTGAAAGAAATCCAAAATATTTCTTCTCGTATGCCAAATCCAGGGCAAAAACCACATGCAGTATCAGGCCCTTGCTCAAACAAGATGGAAGTTTCACTAATGACAGCAAATAAATGAGTGAAATATCGAAGTCTCAGTATAACTCTTGAGCTCAGTAAGCCATTAATCAGACTAAAGGTGGCCAGTATGCACTACTTCTTTATGAATGAGACTCAAAACCCTTGCCAATATCTCCTAAAGTACACTGGACTTAGAAAAAGCCATTAACACCTTGTTCGTTCATTCTGCCTCAGCATCTATCTCGTGAAACTCCTTAATAACGAATTGATAAGGGTTATGTGCTTAAGTATTCTGTGTAGAGGGAGCCTAGATGGTGGTCTTTCCACGGTGGTTAAAAGCAACAGATATGGCCCCACTCCACGTAGGTGGCAGTAAAACAATAACAAAGAATCACCGACCGATAGCACCATGTTCTACATTATTCAATTCTTTGAAAAGGTTCTCTGAAGAAAGATGCCAACCACTTGGATTCCCAATAATTGCAAAACCCAGGGAAGCATGGGTTCAGAGCAGGTTGTTCCTGCCTCTTACAATTACTTGACCACTATGACATAATCTTGGATGCACTGGAGTACAAACGGAATGCAGATATAGTATACCCATAATTTGCAAAAGCCTTCAACAGCTGCGATCATAATGTAACACTGAATAAAATGCATGCAGAAGAAATAACTGCAAAAGTGAGGAGATGGACTTTTAACTTTCTAACCAATAGAACGCAAAGAGAAATAGTTAACAGAGTTAAGTCAGAGGCTGCCACAGTAAAAAGCTTTTGTTCCCCAAGGCGCAGTACTCACCCCCATTCTCTTTTATATCCTCATATCTGACAGACAGAGGAGTAAATCATAGGACCCTTTCATCATTAGCACCCTGTCATCCATTGAAGATGCTGTAAGTCTCCAAGAGGATATAAATCAAGTCTTCCAGTGGGCCACAAAGAACAATATGATGTTCAATGAAGAAAATTTCAGTTACTTCGTTATAGAAAACTTCAGGAATTAAGAGCAAGAACGGAGGTTAAGACAAATTCTAACCACACAATAGAGCAAAAAAAAAAAAAAAAACTATTGTGAAGGACTTAAGAGTGATAATGTCATAAGCTTCACCTTCAAGAACCACAAAGTGTCATTATCACAACTGTGAGGAAAATGATAGGATGTATAACAACAAATTCTAACCACACAATAAACCGAAAAAAACTAATGCTAAGGACTTCAGGGAGATAATGACAGAGGCTCGTACCTTCAAGGATCACAACAATGTCATTATCACATCCGCAAGGAAAATGATAGGATGAATCATAAGAACCTTCAAAACAAGGGATGCCATGCCAATGATGATCCTCTTTAAGTTACTTATTCTATTTGGGCTAGATTGCTGCCGCACATTAAGCCCTTTCAATGCATGTGAAATTGCAGATCTGGAGAATATACTGCACGTATAAGTTCAATAAAGCACCAGCCGGACTGTGGTTCATATGTTGGACTGATTGTGGCCAGCAATCAGTCCGCGAGGGTGTTGACCCTCGGAACACTCTCCAGGTAGAATCCAGAGTAAGTCCCAGTGTCAGGCTGTAGGGAAGTGTCGGTTGTCAGCTTGCAGGTGAGTTCACAGCACCGTCAGTAGGAGACTGTGCTGTGAACAGTAGCGTTCCCAGGAGAACGCACAGCTTCATTCTTAGCACAAGTACCATTCTCGGGAGAGTGCACAATGCCATGCTCAGGAGAATGCACAGTAAGGTAGAAGAAATCGCATTGTACCGTTCCCAGGACCGTTCTCAGTAGTATGGACACTGCCATTTTCAGAAAACTGCACAGTACCATTCTCGGGAGAATACACAATACCAGGCACAGTTGTGCATCCTGGCGGACGCTTCCCCAAGGCAGGAACTGAAAAGACCGGAAATGCTTAAGAGAAAAGTTGGTGGTCCATGCAACTTGCTGGGTCATCTTTGCCTTCCTTTTGTCGGGTAGTTCCTTAACTCAGGAAGAGCAGGTGTGTGTGTGTGTGTGTGTGTGTGTGTGTGTGTGTGTGTGTGTGTGTGTGTGTGTTTTGCCTTCGTTGTGTATACTATCTGTGCTGCTGCTTCTAGGATCCATATTGCTATTATGTTTCTCTCATTCTTGTCTTGGTGGTCTTGTGTTCTGTGGAGATGGTCAATTTCTACTGTTATCTTTCCGCCTCCAAACTTTTCCATTGTTCCTTCTGCAAAAAGTCTCTTCAGTCTTTACTGGCAGAGATCATTTGTCTCTCCAAAACTCCACATATCCTTGATTAGTAATGAAACCCTTATTCCCATCTTCACTCTAGCCTGACTATGCTTTAGCTGTTTATTAGGTTTCGCTTCTATTATTTCCATCTTCATTTCACAGCTTTTATTTTCATTGTTAAGTGAAGTCCATGTTATACTTTCAATCTTTCATCTTGTGGGGGGGAGGGGGATGCTGAATTCGTTCGTCAAGGTTTGGGGATCTCATGGGTATGGTTGGGGATGTCATGACTTCTTCCATAGCACCTTATCTCATTAAACTTCTGAATATTATCTTCGTAGGTTTCTTCCTCACTGGCCTTCCTTCCCTTATGAAATTCATTAATTCATCTTCTAATTTTTACTAAAATACTTCATACACTGAACAACATTGTCTCGTGTATGTTCTCTTGGGAGTTTCAAAAGACTGCTTTTCACGAAAGCATTTAACATATTCTTTACATCTTTTTTACTAGTAGAATTCATTCAGAACACTGATAAAATTTATTTTCGATGAGATATCTCACTTTTTAGTGCAAAAACACAATGGTAATACTCTACAACATAATTAAAGGTGTCTAGTCAGCTGTTCTCAAAAACATTGCCACAGATGGTTCCTGAAAACCACTTTAGTGGTGTCTTTGTGGTGGAAAAAAAACAGTTGTCAAGAAGTAACTGTTAATGAAAGTGTGTGTATTCGCCTAGTTGTGGTTGCAGGGGTCGATTCATAGCTCCTGGCCCCGCCTCTTCACTGGCCGCTACTGGGTCACTCTCCCTGCGCCATGAGCTTTATCATACCTCTTCTTAAAGCCATGAATGGATCCTGCCTCCACTACATCGCTTCCCAAACTATTCCACTTCCTGACCACTCTGTGACTGAAGAAATACTTCCTAACGTGTGTGTGTGTAAGTTAGTTTTCACGAGCGATGCAAAATTATGCTCCATGTGCAAGGAATGTGCCATTCTGACCTAGGTGACCTGAGCCACATGGGATGGAATCCCATCGTGGCGCGCCACACACACTCCCCTGACACGCGTGAACCTCGTAATCTTGTTTATACAGCCTGGTAACCTATGACCCAGCACTGCAGCGCTTTTTTCTCCCAGACCGCTACGAGCAAACCAATTAGTCAGCTGGTGTTGATGTGGGGTTCCTCAGGATAAGAGGGTCCGGTGTTGATTACGAAATTGCAGTTGGCTCGTGGCCTTTGACCTCATTTCGAGGATCAAAAGCGCTGTCAGCTAGGATGGTAGGTAGCTGATTAACACTTTTAATTACTGGTATCATTTTACTCTATCATACAGTGGTAGTTTAGGTTAGGTAAGGTTTGTCAGGAAACAGAACAAGTGTTTCCTGACAAACGCGGGTCTTAGTCATATCATGACCCGCAGCTGGAGCTTTTGGTGTTATATATATATTAATGTCGTGCCGAATAGGTAAAACTTGCGATTTTGGGTTAAATAGCAACACCCTTCTTGCCGAATAATGCAAGTTAAAATTTGTGTGTACAATAATTTCGCAAAAATCATTCTGAACCCAACGAAAAAATATTTCATTGTTTTATTATTAAATTATTGTAAACTTATCTAAAATATATTTAGTTGGATTAGGCTAAATTAAATTGTGCTTGTTATAATAAGGTTAGGTAAGTTGTCTAAGGTTCTTTCGGTACAAATTTATTAATTTTTTACATTAACAAAAATGTAAAATATATATCTTTAAACGTATAAGAATTTTTTTTTAGAAAGGACTTAATTTTAAATGAGTTCTTGCTAATTAACCAAAGCTCAGACCTTTGCAACACAATTGTCCTCAAACATTTGTTATGTTATACCATGAATTAAGGAAAGATCCTGGACCTCACCTTACGAATCCAGATAAAGTAAATGCGATAGTAATTATGGACAAGATAGATTATAGGGAAAAAATAAACATGATATTAGGAGACAGGTAAACTCACGCGCTTCTTAATTGTGAATCAATAGCATTAGTAAATATTGCCAATTTTCACCTCCCTTGTTACGAGAGCTGATCCACCACCTACTACACCAGTCATAACCATAACATCTTCCACTGACCGCACTATTATTATCTATCACAACATCTACTGCCTGCCCATCAAGAGTCACTACACACTTAAAAACAAAATGCTGTGTTGGTCTAGAAAAAAATGTATTTTTTTATATACCCTTAGGGGTGGCAACGTTATAACAAATGATGTATGGGTTAAATTCATCAATAGTCGTGGTGATCGTCGTCCCCGCGGTCCCGTGTCACACCAGACATCCTGAAATGGAAGGGAAATAATATTGCAGAATGAGAATTGATTAGAAATACACAGGTATGTAAATGTTTACTTAACATAAATGAAAGTTTACATTTGCATGTCATCTTAGATGTTTCAGAAAAAAAAGACTAACTTCTCTGTGGAAGTGCAAAACTCTTAACAAGCTTTCGTTTCATATTCACATGATAGGATAGTAGTATGTCCCTGGATGGATAGGATAGTAGTATGTCCCTGGATGGATAGGATAGTAGTATGTCCCTGGATGGATAGGATAGTAGTATGTCCCTGGATGGATAGGATAGTAGTTTGTCCCTGGATGGATAGGATAGTAGTTTGTCCCTGGATGGATAGGATAGTATGTCCCTGGATGGATAGGATAGTATGTCCCTGGATGGATAGGATAGTATGTCCCTGGATGGATAGGATAGTAGTATGTCCCTGGATTGATAGGATAGTAGTATGTCCCTGGATGGATAGGATAGTAGTATGTCCCTGGATTGATAGGATAGTAGTATGTCCCTGGATGGATAGGATAGTAGTTTGTCCCTGGATTGATAGGATAGTAGTATGTCCCTGGATGGATAGGATAGTAGTATGTCCCTGGATGGATAGGATAGTAGTATGTCCCTGGATGGATAGGATAGTAGTATGTCCCTGGATGGATAGGATAGTAGTATGTCCCTGGATGGATAGGATAGTAGTATGTCCCTGGATGGATAGGATAGTAGTATGTCCCTGGATGGATAGGATAGTAGTATGTCCCTGGATGGATAGGATAGTAGTATGTCCCTGGATGGATAGGATAGTAGTATGTCCCTGGATGGATAAGTAGTATGTCCCTGGATGGATAGGATAGTATGTCCCTGGATTGATAGGATAGTAGTATGTCCCTGGATGGATAGGATAGTAGTATGTCCCTGGATTGATAGGATAGTAGTATGTCCCTGGATGGATAGGATAGTAGTATGTCCCTGGATGGATAGGATAGTAGTATGTCCCTGGATTGATAGGATAGTAGTATGTCCCTGGATTGATAGGATAGTAGTATGTCCCTGGATTGATAGGATAGTAGTATGTCCCTGGATGGATAGGATAGTAGTATGTCCCTGGATGGATAGGATAGTATGTCCCTGGATGGATAGGATAGTATGTCCCTGGATGGATAGGATAGTAGTATGTCCCTGGATGGATAGGATAGTAGTATGTCCCTGGATGGATAGGATAGTAGTATGTCCCTGGATGGATAGGATAGTAGTATGTCCCTGGATGGATAGGATAGTAGTATGTCCCTGGATGGATAGGATAGTAGTATGTCCTTGGATGGATAGGATAGTATGTCCCTGGATGGATAGGATAGTAGTATGTCCCTGGATGGATAGGATAGTAGTATGTCCCTGGATGGATAGGATAGTAGTATGTCCCTGGATGGATAGGATAGTATGTCCCTGGATGGATAGGATAGTAGTATGTCTCTGGATAGGATAGTAGTATGTCCCTGGATAGGATAGTAGTATGTCCCTGGATAGGATAGTAGTATGTCCCTGGATAGGATAGTAGTATGTCCCTGGATAGGATAGTAGTATGTCCCTGGATAGGATAGTAGTATGTCCCTGGATAGATAGTAGTATGTCCCTGGATGGATAGGATAGTAGTATGTCCCTGGATAGGATAGTAGTATGTCCCTGGATAGGATAGTAGTATGTCCCTGGATAGGATAGTAGTATGTCCCTGGATAGGATAGTATGTCTGGATGATAGTAGTCCCTGGATAGGATAGTAGTATGTCCCTGGATAGGATAGTAGTATGTCCCTGGATAGGATAGTAGTATGTCCCTGGATAGGATAGTAGTATGTCCCTGGATAGGATAGTAGTATGTCCCTGGATAGGATAGTAGTATGTCCCTGGATAGGATAGTAGTATGTCCCTGGATAGGATAGTAGTATGTCCCTGGATAGGATAGTAGTATGTCCCTGGATAGGATAGTAGTATGTCCCTGGATAGGATAGTAGTATGTCCCTGGATAGGATAGTAGTATGTCCCTGGATAGGATAGTAGTATGTCCTGGATAGGATAGTAGTATGTCCCTGGATGGATATAGTAGTCCTGGATGATGGATAGTAGTATGTCCCTGGATGGATTGGATAGTAGTATGTCCCTGGATGGATAGGATAGTAGTATGTCCCTGGATGGATAGGATAGTAGTATGTCCCTGGATGGATAGGATAGTAGTATGTCCCTGGATGGATTGGATAGTAGTATGTCCCTGGATGGATAGGATAGTAGTATGTCCCTGGATGGATAGGATAGTAGTATGTCCCTGGATGGATAGGATAGTAGTATGTCCCTGGATGGACAGGATAGTAGTATGTCCCTGGATGGACAGGATAGTAGTATGTCCTTGGATGGATAGGATAGTATGTCCCTGGATGGATAGGATAGTAGTATGTCCCTGGATGGATAGGATAGTAGTATGTCCCTGGATGGATAGGATAGTAGTATGTCCCTGGATGGATAGGATAGTAGTATGTCCCTGGATGGATTGGATAGTAGTATGTCCCTGGATGGATTGGATAGTAGTATGTCCCTGGATGGATAGGATAGTAGTATGTCCCTGGATGGATAGGATAGTAGTATGTCCCTGGATGGACAGGATAGTAGTATGTCCCTGGATGGACAGGATAGTAGTATGTCCCTGGATGGACAGGATAGTAGTATGTCCCTGGATGGACAGGATAGTAGTATGTCCCTGGATGGACAGGATAGTAGTATGTCCCTGGATGGACAGGATAGTAGTATGTCCCTGGATGGACAGGATAGTAGTATGTCCCTGGATGGACAGGATAGTAGTATGTTCCTGGATGGACAGGATAGTAGTATGTTCCTGGATGGACAGGATAGTAGTATGTTCCTGGATGGACAGGATAGTAGTATGTTCCTGGATGGACAGGATAGTAGTATGTTCCTGGATGGACAGGATAGTAGTATGTCCCAGGATGACATCAGTCTACATCCAACAAAAATATTTCTTAAATGCTCTGAAGCAAGGCCAGTTTGTATTGGGTTAGAAAAATAGATAAATAAACTGGTTTTGGAATGACCTGAGACTAGGTGAGGTTAGGTTGAAAGTAATTTTTGAAAGAGTCGAGAAATAAGAACATAAGAACATAAGAAAGGAGGAACACTGCAGCAGGCCTGTTGGCCCATACTAGGCAGGTCCTTCACAATCCGTCCCACTAACAGAACACTTGTTCAACCCAATTTTCAATGCTACCCAAGAAATAAGCTCTGACAATTCCATTCACTCATGTGCGAGTCCCACTCAAATCCAACCCCTCTCACTCATGAATTTATCCAACCTAAATGCATTAATTAAATAAGTATATTTGTAAAAAAAATAAAAAAAACTTTTCATTTTTTTCTTTTTCGGTGGGAGACTACCATTGTAAAAAAAAAAATGTGAAACAATTAAGTAAATACCTTTATTTGAAAAAAAAAAATACAATGTAACTAGATGTTTTTAAAGCACTGTATATTAAAAACAATTGAAAAGTATATAGAGGAAATATTTTCAGTTTTTAAAATGTCTGTTTATAAATAAAACAATCCTAAAGTGGGATGAGAGATGTGAGCGAGGCCGCTTTTAAATCAACAAAATATTGTAATAAACAAATTAGATTTATTTTTTCAGAAAATATATTGTATAATAGGGAGCACAGGAATGGAAAACTTGGAGCAGAGGCTGAGCAGCTACACAAATGATCCAAAACAATCAACATCTTATGGAAATTTTTACACACTACAGCCCAGGGTAAACCTGTGTGGATCAAGGTACTTCATTTTTTCCCCACCCTGTTAACGCTAATTACTTCTCATCACTCACTGAATAGTTACCCCTCCCCACCTGGCATCATCACCCACATCACCGCTCCATTCCTACATCACCACCCCTGCAACATCACCCACCCGTCACCACCCACAAGCCCACCACAGGAGGCAGGCACGACATCCCCTGCAGCATCGGAGCTATCACTATTACTGTGTCCGCCCAGCAGGTGATACTGGGTGTAATGAGTGTTTGTGAGCCATGTTAATGTTGGGGTGAATGTGCGTACCTCCTGCAGTGTGCACCTCTACTTATTGATCACTGTTTTTTTGTCCTGGTGGCCCGGTGGCTAAAGCTCTCGCTTCACGCACGGAGGGCCCGGGTTCGATTCCCGGCGGGCCGGAAACATTTCGAAGTGTTTCCTTACACACACACACACACACACATACAACAGGCCTAGTGTCTAATCGACATGTGCCTAGGACAAAATAGTAACTAACTGTTTTTTTGTCGCACTCGTGTGTGCTTACCGAATTCTGCTTGCATTCTTCGAGTCTCTCCTGGGTCCGTCTCTTAACGTACAGTCGATTGGCATGGCTGTTTCCTACCCTATTTTCTCCTGAAATATTATGTAGCATTTTTTATATATTGGCCTGGAGGCCTAGTCTGGAACCAGGCCGCGAAGGTGGTGACCCCGAAATATTTTCTAGGTAAGTGTCAAACTAGTCTTCTTGTTTACGTTTACTTGGAACAGAAGTAGTAATTCCTCATATTCTTGTTTCTCGGCTTTCATCTATGCCTTCATTCCTCTTAAATATCTTTTGTCGTTATCATATATTCCTGGATTCTTTCTTCTTTCAGAGCCATTAGTAGTAGTTACTTGAGTCATTGTACATGTATAAGTATTTCTAGCACCTGTTCATGGCTCTGTATAACTCTAATATCTGATTCCTTTCAGTTCTTCATTGCTAATATTGAACTGCAATAACTATTTAAGAAACATTTTGCATTATTCCAGTCGTATACATTGAGGCGCAGAAAACAGGAGTTATAGAATACGGGGATACGTTCGTCGGGTCGCGTAGAGACCGAAACAAGTCTTGTTTCAATAGCACTGAATAGCAATGTCTCTACACACCCACACACCAACTTGTTGAAACTCTAGTCTCCCACCCATACGTCAATCAATCCAAACGCCCACCCACAATCCCACTTACCCACCTTAAAGCCTACACACGTTACCCACCCACTAGCACTCCAGCCTCAACACCCAGGCGCCCACCCACACATCAGCAGGCCCACCCACCCACACCCACGCGTACATAGGTGGTGGGCGATAGAGCGAGAGGAAACAAGCGTCACCCCTCCACGATTGTGTTTCATCAACAAAAAACACGAAGATGATTTTTTTGCGTGTGTGGTCCCCTTGAACACGAGTATTTTTTGTTTGTTTTTATCAGTTGTGTTTGTGTTGGGGTAGAGTGATGGAAGGAGGAAGGTGATGGGCCTTTCAAATAGATAATTATTTTCAGTTAAGGAGTTAACTCTAGACTTTTATTAGTGTGGTTACGTTTCTTTGTTTTCTTTCATACAACTGTATGATATTATTTGTCATTGTAGCAAATTACTTTTTTTTAATCACTATCATTCATTACGCCACCATTACCCTCACTACACCATCATTATTCACTACACCATCACCACCCTCACTACACCATCACCCTTACATTATTCACTGCACCACTATCACCCTCACTACACCAACACCATTACAATATTCACTACACTATCTCCCACACTACACCATTATTCACTACACCACCATCATTACACCACATTTACTCACCCTACTCACTCTACTTATGGAGGCTACCTTTACCTTTGATATACCTATGAAGAGTTTCAAATCTCTTGGAGCCCGGCCATGGGCTAGGCTCGTCTGGTGCTTGCCTGGTCAACCAGGCTGTTGCTGCTGGAGGCCAGCTGCCCCACATATCCATCACAGCTTGGTTGATCTGGCACCTGGTGAAGATACTTGTCCAGTTTCCTCTTGAAGACTTCTACAGCCGTGTTTATGATATCTTCTGGTAAGATGTTGAATAGTCTGGGACCCCGAATGCTGATACAGTGTTTCCTTATTGTCCCCACCTTATTGTCCCGTGGCCCGGTACTCGACCAAGCCTCCAAGTGGATCATGGCCTTATCAACCAGGCTGTTACTGCTGGCCGCACACACTCCAACATCATAATCACAGTTTGGCAAATCGGGCACTAACTTCAGGAATCTGTCTGTCCACTTCCCTCTTGAAGACAGCCAGGGGGTCTATTGGCAATTCCACTTATGTATGATGGGAGGCTGTTGAACGGTTTTGGGCCACGGACACTTAGCGTTTTCTCTTAGTGCACTCATGGCACCCCTGCTTTTCATTGAGGTTATGTTGCTCTGTCTGCTTAGTCTTTTGCTTTTGTAGGGAATGATTTATTTGTACAGATTTGCGACCAGTTCCTTTATGATTTTCCAGGTGTAGATTATGTATCTTTCTTACCTGCGTTCCAGGGAGTACAGGTCAAGGAATTTCAAACGTTCCCAGTAATTAAGGTGCTTGACTGAACTAATACATGCAGTGAAGGTTCTGTATACATGCAAAGTATGTGGCCAATCCTATGGTCACTATCTTGAACACCCGTGCTTCAGTGTCCATTTATTGAGGAATATAGTGATAGTATAATAATCTATGTGATATATCACGATATCTTACAAATAAAAATAAGATACCAAATATATCCAAGAAAATTTCCTAAATTTGCTTGCAACAAATTAGTGAACTGTAGATTTAAATCCAGATGCACTCCTGTAAACCCTTTTGGGGTCTAGTTTCTAGGCTTTTGTGTATCCATATGCTCTTGCGCTACCGTCTACATGATGGATATAAGGTGCAAAATAAACTAGCCACTTCGGTGACAAAATCATATCAATCGATCTGTACATTCTTTTGATCTACACTTTCACCTGCCTTGAATGGGGCTATTAGTGTACAGCAGTATCCCAGCCTAGAGAGAACAAATGACTTAAAGATCATCACTGGCATGGCATCCTTTGTTTTGAAAGTTCTCATTACCTATCCTATCATTTTCTAACAGATGTGATAGTTAATCTGGTGTTATCCTTGAAGGTGAGATCCTCTGACGTTACCACTCCCAAGTTCTTCACATTAGTTTTTTCTCGCTCTATTGTGTGATTAGAATTTGTTGTATACTCAGTTCTAGCTATTACTTCAAGTTTTCCATAACGGAGTAACTAAAATTTGTCCTCATTGAACGTCATATTGTTGTCTGCGGCCCATTGGAAAACTTGGTTTATATCCGCTTGGAGATTTGAAGTGTTCTAAATGCAGATTCTAGTATTTTCTACAAAAGACGACATGGTGCTATAGTTTACATCTCTCTGTTTGCTATGGGGATGAGAAAAAGGATTGGGGTGAGTACCTTGCGTGGCAGAGTTTTCACTGTGGCAGCCTCCGACTTATCTCTGTTTACCATTACTCTTTGTGTTCTGTTTGTTAGAAAGTTAAAGATCATCTCCACTTTTCCAGTTATTCCTTTAATACGCATTGTGTGTGCTATTACACCATGATCACACTTGTTGAAGGATTTTACAAGGTCTGTGTATACTTCATCTGCATTCTGTTTGTCCTCCAGGGCATCCAGTACCATGTCATAGTGGTCTAGTAGTAAAGAGAGGCAGGAACGGCCTGCTCCTAAACCCTTGCTGCCCTGAGTTGTAAACTGCTGGAATCCAAGTGGTTGGCGATCATGCGTCTTAGAATTCTTTCAAATATTTTTTTTATAATAGAGGACGTTAGAGCTATAGGTCTATAATTAACTGCTATTGCTTTGCTGCACCTTTATGGAGTGGAGCTATACCTGTTGTTTTTAGCAACTGTGGAATGACACCCATGTCCCCTCTCCAAAGCATGCTTAAGGCATGCAAAAGTGGTTGCTTGCAATTCTTGATGAACACGGAGTTCCACGAGTCTCCACCAGGGGCAGAGTGTATTGGCATGTTGTTAATGGCTTTTTCGAAGTCCATTGAAGTAAGAGTTATGTCAGAAATTTGGCATATATTGACAAGGTTTTGAGACTCGATCAAGAAAAATTATTCAGATTGTCGATCTTAAATCTGAGTAATGGATCAATATACAGAGTCATTCTGAGACTTAGATCTCACTCGTGTCTTTGCTGTCATCCGTATAAGCCACACTGTCACGCTCACCACCCATCCATCGCTCACTACACACCCATCACTCTTATTACACCACCATCACTCACTATACCATCATCATTCAATGCACCACCATCACCCTCGCTACACCACTCTCACTACAGCATGACTCAGCACCACCCTCATACCATCATCCTCACACCATCCTCCTCACACCATCACCCTCCCTACACCCACACCTCCACGAAACCACTACCTCTACAATACCACCACCTCCACAGCACCACCTCCTCCACAGCACCACCTCCTCCACAGCACCACCACCTCCACAGCACCGCCACCTCCACAGCACCCCCCTCCAAGCACCGCCTACTCCCGACACCACCTCCCACACCACCACCTACGCCACCACTAAGCTCCACCAACAGCACCATCCACTACACACACCACCACTAAACCACCACTACCACCGCCACTACAGCACACACCCCACTGCACCCTACCCACTAGCACCGCCACTCCAAGCACGCCACCCAAGCACGCCACCACCACTCATCCAGCACCCCATTAAGACCACCACGCACCGCACACCAGCACCGCCAGGTTGTCAGAGCCTCCACTTCACTGCTGCAGTTTCGGCCGGTCGAAGCACCCACCTCCAGCTCCAACCTGCTGGAGTGTTGTGGGAAGCCTCGCTCAACTCTGCTCAGTTTCGCTGGAAGCCCTCAGCCCAACCCTCGTGCTGAGCGGAATGACAAGCCTACAAGCGTACCAACCTGCTGGGTTTGGTGGTCGAGAAGCCCTCACTTCCAACCTGCTCGCGGTTGGTGGTAGAGCCTCCACTTCACCTGCTGGGTTTTGGTGGTCATGAAGCCTCGGCTCAACCTGCTGGGTGTTGGTGGTGAAGCCTCGGCTCAACCTGCTGGGTGTTGGTGGTGAAGCCTCGGCTTCAACCTGCTGGGTGTTGGTGGTGGAGAAGCCTCGCTCAACCTGCTGGGTGTTGGTGGAGAAGCCTCGGCTCAACCTGCTGGGTGGTTGGTGGTGGAGAAGCCTCGGCTCAACCTGCTGGGTGTGGATCACTCTTCTTGATATCGGGAAAAATATTATTTCTGTTTCTGCCTCAAACGTGGAACTCCAATTAGTGTAAAGAGAGAGAAAGAATAAAGATAGAGAGAGAGAGAGGGGGGAGATGGGAAGGATTGGGTGAAAGGAGAGGGGAGAAGGAAAGTGACCGAGAGAGGAAGACGGAGGGGAAGAAAGGGGAAAGATAGAATGATGTGCATGTATCCTAGTACACAGTCTTCTGTGAAAATTCTGTTAACAAGCTCTGAGATTTACGTGTTCCACCAGCTTCGTCTCTTACCTAAGGGAAACAGTGGGTATATATATATGCCAATTCTGAGACTGGTTATTCCTTTTATTTGCGTAGATTTTAGCGGGGTTAGTTTAGGTTTCAATGGAGCGTGTGCTAGGTGTCTTCGGTTTTTGTGCTACGGAGTGTCTTGGAGGGTGCTGGAGTGTGTCTTGGGGGTGCTGGAGTGTGTCTTGGAGGGTGCTGGAGTGTGTCTTGGGGGGTGCTGGAGTGTGTCTTGGGGGTGTGGGTGCTTCTGAGTGTCTTGGGGGTGCTGAGTGTGTCTTGGGGGGTGCTTGAGTGTGTCTTGGAGGGTGCTTGAGTGTGTCTTGGAGGGTGCTTGAGTGTGTCTTGGAGGGTGCTTGAGTGTGTCTTGGAGGGTGCTTGAGTGTGTCTTGGAGGGTGCTTGAGTGTGTCTTGGAGGGTGCTTGAGTGTGTCTTGGAGGGTGCTTGAGTGTGTCTTGGAGGGTGCTGGAGTGTGTGTAATATTGGAAAGTGGTGAAGTGTGTATTGGAGATTGGTGGTGTTTGTGCAGGCTAAGGAAAGCCATGCTGGAGGGAGGGTGCTGGAATGTGCTTCGAGACTATTAATGTGTGTCTCGGAGGAAGGAAGGGTTGCGGATTGTGTTTTTAAGGAATTGTGATGGAATGTGTTGAAAAGAGGACAGTGAAGCGTGTATATTAAGGTCTTAGAGTGTGTTGGAGGAAAGGAGGGAGGGTAGCAGAATGTGTTGGAGGGGGAGGGGACGGTGATGGAGTGTCTGTGTGTGTTATTTAACAGATTATTCTTATTAGGCACGACTTTATCGTTAGGTTCATTGGGAGGCGCTATATCAAGTAGGGGCCAGGAAATGTGGGGGTATCGTGTTTTGATCCAAGAACGGAATAGGTAGCTCCAATTCTTTGGATCAAGAACCCTTCACTAGTGTTTAGACTCTCCGCTTTATAATCACCAATAACTTCTCCGAGCGCTGTTTTTGTTAATTTTCAAGACTGAATTTTTATTATGGTTGAAGTTAGGAATGTTGTCGCCTGTCATTTACATTTACACATCAGTTATCTGGTTATCATACCTACAGCTACCTGTGTTATCTTAAAGAACTTATTTGCTTTAAATTTGCCCGTCTTTATTGCAGATTATTCTACGTTACCGTCTATATCTAACCTATCCCCAACTGTCCCTTTCTAACCCGCCTGAACCCATCTCTATTTTGGTTATTCTCTGCCTCTACCTTTACGCATTCTCACCTTCAAGGAGTTGCAGTGGCTCGCTTAGGTGTTCACATAAACCAGACTAAGACTCTAGTGTTCTGATGTCGCAAAGTTAAACTGAAAGTTGCAGTTCCTTCCTCCTTGTTTGAACGATTTAAAAAATAAAACTTCTTAAGTCGGTCTCTCGGTCTGATGCAAAAGATCGTTATGAATAAGCATATTTTCCATTAAACAAGTAAGCTATTTCTTAATGCCTTTTCTTCTGTCTCTCTCTGTCTCTCTCTCTCTCTCTCTCTGTCTCTCTCTCTCTCTCTCTCTCTGTCTCTCTCTCTCTGTCTCTCTCTCTCTGTCTCTCTCTCTCTCTGTCTCTCTCTCTCTGTCTCTCTGTCTCTCTCTCTGTCTCTCTCTCTCTGTCTCTCTCTCTCTCTCTCTCTCCCTCCCCCATTTCTCTTTCATTCTCTTTTCTTCTATCTCTCTCTCTCTCCCTCTCTTCCTTTCTCTCTCTTCTTCCTCTCTCTTCATGCTCCATCATGAAACATACATTTAGTCAATTACGTCAATTACACGCCTTCCTTCTCCCTCGCTGCCCTGACGGTCGCTCACACAAGTCACTAGTTGATTAAATAAATACACGAGTAGTGTCTAGGACGAGGGAGAGGGGACAGCAGGGAGAAGGTAGGAGGAAAGGTAAGGGAGAGGAAATAAAATAAAAAGGGTGGAGATGGGAGAAGGGAGAGGGGTAGGAGAAGAGAGGAGACTGGAGTATAAAGCGTATGACTGGAATTCACACTGTAAACAGAGGCAGCAAAACTAGCATTTCGTTACTTTGTTATAATAACAACTGTGGCTCAGTTAACAACGCACTCCCCTCACATGCTGAATGTCCTTGGTCTTCTCTAATTGTCTTTGTATTGCTCATGAGCGACGGGTATATATGGGGGATTAGTCTTAACTAATATAATTACATACACCCGCAGTGTGGGGATACCTATTTCCTATATGCTTAGGGTAACGTTAAGAACTTACGGGAGTCATACAACGCCTGAGGACTGAGAGGTAATTAAGTTTGTTCCAAGGAGTTTGAGGGGTAGCTCCGATTCTCTGGATTAAGAACTCTTGATCAACTTGCAATGTAAACACTAAAATTATAGTAGCCAGACTTGGGCATGGTTACAAATATTCTGACACTTTGGAGAGACAAATGTTGATCAGACAAAATGCAAAGTTTGTAGTCAGTCTTATGGTCACGTTCTTGAACACTCCTTCCAGGAATGTCCACTTGTTGACCAATACTGAGATAACCAGTATAATCTATGCCGTATGAAATTATATATATATATATATGTCATACCGAATAGGTAAAATGTGATTTTCGCTTAATAGCAACGCTCTTCTTGCTGAATAAAGCAAGCTAAAATTTGTGTATGCAATAATTTCACAAAAATCTTTCTGAACCTAACAAAAAAAATACATATTTCATTGTTTGTTTATTATTAAATTTTTGTATACTCATCTGAAATATATTTAGTTGGATTAGGCTAAATTAAATTGCGCTTGTTATAATAAGGTTAGGTAAGTTTTCTAAGGTTCTTTTGGTACAAAATTATTAATTTTTACATTAACATAAATGAAAAATATATATCTTTAAACGTATAAGAGAAAATTTTAGAAAGGACTTAATTTTAAAAGTTTTTGCTAATTAACCAATTTTACCTATTCGGCACGACATATATATGCAAATCAACCACAGGGAGGGGGGTTGAATAATACTTGCAATGTTGCAGAAATAGAGCAGGAAATCCAGAAAGGACCTTGATAACCTTTCAAGGCTAAGTTCATGTGTATGTGTGTGTGTATCCATATCTTCTTACATTACTATCCAAAGGATGAATATCTGGTACACTATCAACTAGCCGCTTTTGTCCAAAGGATGGTTATTGGCTACTCAGTAAATTAGCCTCAACCGTCAACAGAATAGATATGAGGTGCACAATAAACCAGCCACTACTGTTTACAGGATGGATATAAGGTACACAATAAACTAACCACTACCGTCTACAGACTATATAAAGTGCACAGTAAACTAATCACTACTGTGCACCCACAGGATGGATATGAGATGCACAGTGAAGCAACCACACCATTCACAGGATGGATACGAGGCACACAATAAAGTAGTCACTATCAGCGGCAAAATGTAATTAACAACGTAAAGCATCCCATTGAAATGACCTTTTAAACAACACTAATAATTCCAGCAGGCGCTGGAGATTCATACACATGGGTTTAGTGTTTTTTTTTCCTGGGAGGGAGAGATGTGGGAGGAGAGGGAGTTGTTGCGGAGGGAAAGATGATGAGGGTAAGGGTAAAGAAATAAGGGGGGAGGAGGATGTATGAAGGTGAGGGGTGAGGAGGGAGGGTTAAACGGAAGTGTCTCAGAAAACTGCGTATATTGGGGAGAAGTTGAGAATGAGAAAATACTTGAGGGGATAGAAGTGAGAAGGGTGAATGTTAGATAAAGAGAGGGTAAGGAAAAAGTGGGGAGATGGAGGGGAAGTGAGAAAGGAGAAGCAGCAGGAGGAGAGATTAGGGGACACCTTTGATCTGCTTTCCGTTGATCTGCTTCCTGTCTCTACCTACTCGAGTTGGGAGTTCAGTTCGACTCTCCCAGCCAGTATTATTTTGAGACACAAGGAAGTTTTAATGGGAATTGAGTACGAGTTAGAAATAAAAAATAGTGAGAGGAAATGAGAAGTGGGAGAATGGTGAATAACTTAACTAGAAAGGGAGAAAAGGGATGGAGATGGAAGTGGTAGATGCAGTGAAATGATGGAAACAGGAAGTAGAAATGGTGTTAAGTGATAGATACAAGAAGTCTACCTTGAGTTTACCTGAAGGTTGTTCCGTGGGTCATCGTCCCCGCTACCCGTCCATAACCAGGCACCTATTGTATTTTGAAAATTGCAGAGAAGAAAGAAAAGGAAAGCCTATAATTGTAAATGACCACACACCTGAAAGAGTCGTGTAGCTGGAATGGTCATATATCTGGAATGTGGGGACACATGTTAGGTTCTAATCCCAGAAACAGGAAATAACCAGGATACCTATAAACTGAATAATGTACATCTTACTCAACGTAACACTAACACATAAATGACCTAGAAGTTCTAGTTTGCATAAATTTGAAGTATAAACCTGAAACTTAAATCTAAAGCTTAAATCTAAAACATATATAAAGAAAACATAAGTGTTAGCATAAAGTTAATGGACTTCTTGGCTTCATATTAAGAATTATAAATAATTAGAAGTCTCATTGTAATTCTTTAAACTTTATATATCAATTGAAAGTCCTCATTTAGATTTTACAGCTAAATTTTGTCTCCATATTACAAAAAAAAAAAAAAAAAAATGGACATTAAAGCGCTGGAGTTCCATGGGAAAAGTTCAAGAATCCTTCCTCCGTAAGCCATACATCTCCACTAAAATGCCGGGAGCAAGAGGCTAGTAACCCCTTCTCCTGTGTAAGTTACTAAATGTAAAAAAATAGGAGCACCAATCCTACGAACTTAGGCTGAGGGCATACAATTTACACACTAAAGAAAGGCGTTGAAATTGGGGGATGTGAATGAAATGCATAAGTAAAAAAAAAAAGTAACAAATATAAGATATATAAGTAAATAACTGAAAATATCTGACCATGATAGGGTTTGCAGTCATTTATTCAAGTTGAATAAATTTACATTTAGAAAGGCTATAGGAAGGCAAACGTTTGCCGAGAGTTTTGAATGAGTGAAGCGAACTGCCGAGTGAGAGGGAAAGATTGTGTGTCTGAAACTAGAATGGACAGGCTGTAAGACGTACGTTGATAGCGACAAGTTGTGGAGAAAGACACTTATGCACGGTAGACACGTTTCGCCACAAGTGTCTTCTTGCATCCCTATACAGAGTAAGCTAAAACAGGTTGTTAGGCAGTGGGCAGTCACGTGACCAGTAACGAGGGTGAGGTGAGGCAGCTTGCAGTGACGGGGTTTCACCCGATTATTGTTGACCTCCGAAACCCTCTCCAGGTAAACTGTATTGCAACCCAATTACTACTTACAACTTACTGCAGCCCACTTGCCACTTACTGCGACCCACTTGCCACTTACTGCAGCCCACTTGCCACTTACTGCAGCCCACTTGCCACTTACTGCAGCCCACTTGCCACTTACTGCAGCCCACTTGCCACTTACTGCAACACTTATAATTTACTGCACCCCATTGGCCATTTACTGAAGCCCACTTACTGCAATCCACTTAAAACTTACTGTAACCTGCCTCACCCTCGCTATTGCGTCACTTGTCTGTCCACTACATAACTTCTTGTTGTATCTTGCTTTGTATTAAGACTTAAAAAAATACTCGTGGAGAAAAATCCCTTAAATAAATATCCCCAATTGAACATGGCTGTATCCAAAGCTTGTCAGCATCACCATGCCATTTACGTCTATCTTGTTAAGAATACAACAGTGATGTATATATAATATAAGACTATCTTCTCTGTATTTGACTAAAGAAGCCTACTGTGCAGGCGAAACGTTTCGGAATAAAGATATCTAAATGGTGCATGTGTGTCTACTTATACATCTGGAATGGAAATAATGTATGAACCGGACAAAAATGGGAACAGAAATGGAATATTGATACGGGTCTCGAGTAAGAGTATGCACCGAGTTAATACCAATGAATAACTTGGTATTATATCAGTAGTGAGAACGGAATCGGAATGGGAACAGTATCGAAGTGGGTTTTGTACAAATACAGAAGGTTACAGTATATGCATGGGCGGGAATGGGCACGGACTGTGAATGGAATTGGAATCCCATGTTCAAAGAGAATAGTAATGGGTCTGTGATGAGGATACGTCTGGAATGGCTATGGCAGAACTGAGGCCATGGGAGATAGGTATGGTGACAATGGCAGGACTGAGGGTATGGAGCCTATGGCAGGGCTGAGGGTATGGGAGATAGGTATGGTGACAATGGCAGGACTGTGGGTATGGTAGATAGGTATGGTGACTATTGCAGAATTGAAGGTATGGCAGAAAGGTATTGTGACTATAGCATTACTAAGGGTATGCTTGATAGGTATGGTGACTATTGCAGAACTGAGGGTATGGGAGTTATGTACAGTGGCAATGGAACTGTGATGGGTAAGATATATGATATGGTTCATGTGGATAATTGGTGTTATGGTATTGAGTTGAATTCTTTATATTGTTGAATTCCTTCTGATGCAATTGTGTTGGATTCCTTCTGGTGTTATAGTGCTGGATTCTTTCATGATCGTGCTCATATCGCCTGTATTTCTTCAGTTCTAGAAAGTGGGGGAAGGGATGCGAGTGCCATACAGGTGCCACATATTCAAGTATGGATCTCTTGAATTAAGTAAAGAACGATTTGAACGTATTTTCGTCTACGTTCTGTTTGTGTGCTCTTCCGTGGACAAATTTTGAGTAATTCAGAGCAATAGATCTTAAGCAGATGGTACTTTGTCTTATCCTAAGTAAAGTCTCTCATTTTCCTGTCTCCCAAGTTCTTACCATTACTTTTGCTAGAATTATACTCCAGTATCCATTTATTCGACAATTCATGAAGGTCGTTCAGTTCTTCACTTCACATAGTTGCATTCTGATTATTTTAGAATCACTTGTAAACAAAGGTACTTAAGTTTCTATGCTTTAATATAACTCACCTTCTGCTGTCTTCAGTATATACTTCAGCGATGCTGAGGGACTGATTACTTTCTCTTTTACAGTATTGTTAATTGTTTTTTGTCCCTATATTGTAACGATGAAGTCACTTGTTGGCGATACGTCTACAAAATAAAGATATCAAGATGATGTACGTTTATTTAATGCGTCACTCCAGGAACAAAATGGGGCCCAACACTGATCCTTAAGTGACTTCCTTAGTTGTTCTTCCATCCAAAATTCCATAGAGTATTTTTCTGTAGTTTAAGTATTCCTTTATCCATGTATATTCTTCTGTTATCCTGGCTTGCTTCACCAGTCTAAGTTCATCCTTATCTTTACTTGCAGACTGACCTCTGGTGTGTACTCACCTAATTGTACTCACCTAATTGTGGTTGCAGGGGTCGAGACTCAGCTCCTGGCCCCGCCTCTTCGCTGTCCGCTACTGGGTTTCTGCTCTCCCTGCTCCATGAGCTCTATCATACCTCGTCTTAAAACTATGTATGGTTCCTGCCTCCACTATATCTTTCTCTAGACTATTCCACTTCCTGACTACTCTGTGGCTGAAGAAATGCTTCCTAACATCCCTTTGACTCATCTGAGTCTTCAGCTTCCAGTTGTGTCCCCTTGTTTCTGTGTTCCCTCTCTGGAACATCCTGTCCCTGTCTACCTTGTCGATTCCCGCAGTATTTTGTATGTCGTTATCATGTCTCCTCTGACCCTTCTTTCCTCCAGTGTTGTTAGTCCTATTTCCCTCAACCTTTCTTCATAGGACAGACCCCTGAGTTGTGGAACTAGCCTTGTCGCAAACCTTTGCACTTTCTCTAGTTTCTTTACGTGCTTGACCAGGTGTGGGTTCCAGACTGGTGCTGCATATTCTAGTATGGGCCTGACGTACACGGTGTACAGTGTCTTGAACGATTCCTTGTTTAGGTAACGGAACGCTAATCTTAGGTTTGCCAGTCGCCCATATGCTGCCGCAGTTATCTGGTTGATGTGTGCCTCCGGAGACGTACTTGGCGTTATACTCACCCCAAGGTCTTTCTCCTTTGCCGAGGTTTGTAGCCCTTGTCCACCTAGCCTGTACTCTGTCAGCGGTCTTCTTTGTCATTCTCCGATCTTCATGACTTTGCATTTGGTGGGATTGAATTCGAGAAGCCAGTTGCTAGACCAGATGTCAAGCTTGTCCAGGTCTGTTTGAAGTCCTGCTTGGTCCTCTTCCGATGTGATTCTCCTCATTAATTTCACATCATCTGCGAACAGAGACACTTCTGAGTCTATCCCATCCGTCATGTCGTTTACATATACCAAGAATAACACTGGTCCTAGGACTGACCCCTGCGGTACGCCGCTCGTCACAGGCGCCCACTGTGATACCTCATCACGGACCATGACCCGTTGTTGCCTCCCTGTGAGGTATTCCCTGATCCATTCCAGTGCCCTTCCTGTTATACATGCTTGTTCTTCCAACTTCTTTACTAATCTCATGTGAGGAACTGTGTCGAAGGCCTTCCTGCAGTCCAGGAAAATGCAATCAACCCACCCTTCTCTCTCTTGCCTTACCTCTGTTACTTTATCATAGAACTTTAGGAGGTTTGTTACACAGGATTTGCCTTCCCGGAATCCGTGCTGTCTGGTGTTTATTATCCTGTTCAGCTCGAGGTGCTCCACCATTCTTTTCCTGATGATTTTCTCCAGGACTTTGCACACTATACATGTAAGTGACACCGGTCTATAGTTTAGTGCCTCTTTTCTGTCTCCTTTTTTAAAGATGGGGACTACATTGGCCTTCTTCCATACCTCAGGTATCTTCCCATTTTCAAGGGATGTGTTGAATATTATGGTAACTGGCACACTCAGTACCTCAGCTCCTTCCCGAAGAACCCACGGGGAGATATTGTCCGGACCCATCGCCTTTGAGGTATCAAGGTCACTGAGTAACTGCTTCACCTCCTCCTCAGTTGTGTGTATGCCCTCTAGCACTTGATACATCCCTTGTTGGTGACGCACCCCATCCTGTCTACCCAGCTGCCTTCCTTCCTCCACTGTGAATACTTCCTTAAACCTCAAGTTGAGCTCCTCACATACCTCTTGATCATTGCTTGTTTGTGTGTGTTTGTGTGTGTGTGTGTGTGTGTTTGTGTGTGTGTGTGTGTGTTTGTGTGTTTGTGTGTTTGTGTTTGTGTGTGTGTTTGTGTGTTTGTGTGTGTGTTTGTGTGTGTGTGTATGCTCGTTTGGGAATATTTTCAACACATCAACCCTGCTTGCCCAAGCAATCCGGTTCACTTGAAGTGTTGAGATTCAGTCATGGGTGTTGCTTTACAAGACTGTGTTGTGACTGCAACTAGTAGTTAGGCTCAGTTTCAAAACTAGAGAACAAATTGCACTAAAGTTGAATTTCGAGAAAGAAAATAACCCAGTGCGAATCACATTATGGCGTGATTTTTTTTTTGAGACATGTGAGCTGCCACAGGTAAGGAAATATTTTAATGCGGTTGAAGATAAAGCAGAGCATTGCAAGACCAACATTTCCGCTTCAAGAATTTGTGAAGGAGGAGGAATTAAAAACGGCATCGCGAAAATAGTGGATTTTTTTTTCGTATTAAATTCCAGGATTATTTCCCCCTTTCACTTCCCCCTTCCCCTCTCAAGTTTCAATGCCCCCTTTCCCTCTCAAGTCCCCATTCACTTTGTCTTTGTCTCTGCGTTTCTCTATTTTCATGTGTATCTCTCCCTCTCCCTCCGTATCCCTTCCTCACCCACGCTCTCTTCTCTGTCTCTCTGTCTGTTCTCTCTACACAGGGTTCTACAAGGTTAGGTTTAGCGTTCCTAACTTCATTTACAAGCTAAGAGCTGTTACCTACATCAGCTCTTTTGAAAGCCTTTTTATTGTTATGAGATATAGAGATAAGGAACAGGATGAAGTTGGAGCCATCTGTGGGCCAAAGATTTCATAATTATTCCCAAGTCCTCCTCTCTCTCTCTCTCTCTCTCTCTCTCTCTCTCTCTCTCTCTCTCTCTCTCTCTCAACCACATATACATAAATGAGAGACTGGTTCAATAATAAGTTTAGCTTCACTTCTCACGAGTTGGATAACTAATGAGATGGGTTATTGTCTAATTAATCAAAGGTTCTTTTCAGCACATAATATGTCCCCTCAAATTAGATTTCTTTTTATTACTTCCCGAAAATAACCGAATTTTTTTTCATATTCATCATCATGACTTGCCGGAAAACATCGTTATGTGTCGCAGTCGTCCCCGCCGTCCCCGCCGTAGTCGTCGCCGCCGTAGTCGTCACGGCCGCCACAGCCTCAGCTTTGCTGTTTCCTCCACTGCTGTTGCTTATTAATATTTTGCTATTGTTAATGTTATTCTTATTTTTTATTTTTATTACTAAAGATTTCTCTCTCTCTCACTCACACACCACACAGTGAAGAGGCGGGGCCAGGAGCTTTGACTCGACCCCTGCAACCACAACTAGGTGAGAGTACAACTAGGTGAGTACACACACGGGGGAACAAAAACGTGGAGGGCTAAGATGGAGGTGGTACTGGTAAACCTCATGCATCAACACGTTAGGGAAACCACAAGAGAGAGAGATGATGAACCACAAGACTGGACCTAGTATTCACCTTAAGCATTTTTCAGACACTGAGGACATCACATATGAAAGGCCCCTCGGAGATAGTGATCACATGGTCCTGAGCTTCGAATACAGAGAGTTACAAGTGAGGAGGGAAGCAGGAAGTGCAGGACGAGTGAAGCCAAACTACAAAAGAGGGGACTACAAAGGCATGAAGAATTTCCTGCATGAGGTTCAGTGGGAAAAAGAACTGGCGGGAAAGTCAGTAAATGAAATGTTGGAATATGTGACAATAAAATGCAAGGAAGCAGAGGAGAGGTTCGTACCCAAGGACAACAGGAATAATGGGAAGGCTAGGGCCAGCCCTTTGTTCACCCAAGTTGTAGAGAGGCGAAAACTAAAGAAGGCAAAGGACCCAGAAAAATAAGAAGATTAGCCGAAGAGCCAGAAATGAATATGCACAGATAAGGAGGGAACCCCAGCGGCAATACGAAAATGACATAGCAGAGAAAGGCAAATCTGACCCAAAGCTGTCGTACAGTCACATCAAGAGGAAAACAACAGTCAAGGTCCAGGTAATCAGGCTGAGGAAGGAAGGAGGGAAGATCACAAGAAACGACCAAGAAGTATGTGAGGAACTCAACATGAGATTCAAAGAAGTATTCACAGAGGAGACAGAAGGGACTCCAGAAAGACGGAGAGGTGGGGTACACCATCAAGTGCTGGATACAATACATACAACCAAGGAGGAGGTGAAGAGGCTGCTAAGCGAACTAGATACTTCAAAGGTGATGGGGCTGGACATCCTTCCATGGGTCCTCAGAGAGGGAGAAGAGGTGCTCTGTGTACCACTAGCAACAATCTTCAACACATCTATCGAAACAGGGCGACTACCTGGGGTGTGGAGGACAGCAAATGTAATCCCAATTCTTAAGAAAGGAGACAGACATGCACATTAAACTACAGACCAGTGTCAATGACATGTATAGTTTGCAAAATCACGAAGAAGATTATCAGGAGAAGAGTGGTGGATCACCTATATAGGAATGATCTTATCAACGAAACCAGCCCGGTTTCTGATAAGGGAAATCCTGTGACACAAACCTATTGGACTTCTATGACAAGGTGATGGATGTAAGGCAAGAGGGAGAGGGGGTGGGTAGATTGCATTTTCTTGGACTGTAAGAGGGCGTTTGACACAGTTCCCCACAGAGATTAAGATTAGTGCAAATAGATTAGAGATTAGTGTAAAAGCTGCAGGATCAGGCAGGTAAAACAATGAAGAAATGCAATGAATCAGAGAATATATGATAGGTAGGTAACAACGAGACATGGTACGTGACGAGGAATCAGAATGGGCGCTTGTGACGGGCCGGGTTCCAAATGGGTGAGTCCTAGGATTGGTGCTGTTTCTGGTATTTGTGAATGACATGGCGGAAGGAATAGACTCAAAAGTGTCCCTGTTTGCAGACGATATGAAGTTAATGAATTCAACCGGAGGAGGATCAAGCAGGACTACAAGGGGATCTGGCAGCCGGCAAGTCTGGTCCAACAACTGGCTCCTGGAGATTAACCCCCACCAAGTGCAAAGTCATGAAGATTGGAGAAGAGCAAAGAAGACCACAGACAGAGTAGAGTTTAAGGGGCCAAAGACTGCAAACCTCATTCAAGGAAAAGGATCTTCAGGCGAGTATAATGCCAAGCACATCTCCTGAGGCACACATCAATCAAATAACTGCTGCAGCATATGGGCGAGGGGCAAACCTAAGAATAGCATTCCGACACCTCACTAAGGAATCGTTCAAGACTTTGTACACCGTGTACGTCAGGACCCATATTGGAGTATGCAGCACCAGCCTGGAACCCACACCTGGTCAAGCACGTCAAGAAATTAGACAAAGTGCAAAGGTTTGCAACAAGACTAGGGGGCATATCCTACGAGAAGAGGTTAAGGGAAATCGACCTAATGACACTGGAGGACAGGAGGGTTAGGGAATACATAACGACATATAAAATTCTGAGAGGTGGACAGAGACAGGATGTTAGAGATGGGACACAGCAACAAGGGGTCACAATTGGAAGCTGAAGACTCAGATGAGTCACAGGATGTTATGAAGTATTTCTGCAGTCATAGAGGTGTCAGAAAGTGGAACAGTCCGGAAAGTGATGTAGTGGAAGCAGGAACCATACGTAGCTTTAAGAAGTATGATAAAGCTCATGGAGCAGGGAGAGAGTGGGTCTCGTAGCGATCAGTGAAGATTCGGGGCCAGGAGCTATGAATCGACCCCTACAACCACAATTAGGTGAGTACACACGCATACACACGCATATACATACACACGCATACACATACACACGCATACACATACACACGCATACACATACACACGTATACACATACCCATACACGTACACCCACATACACCCGCATACACATACACCGCATACACACACACACATACACACACATACACACACACACACACACGCATACACACACACACACACACAGTAGCGGTCAGTGAAGAGGCGGGCCAGGAGCTATGAATCGACCCCTGCAACCACAACTAGATGAGTACAACTAGGTGAGTACACACAAGTGCGTACGCAGGCGCGCTCAAAGCTCACGGATAACGAGAAGGAATCTGGAAAGTGCTGAACAAACTATTTAAAGAGGTCGACTCTGGGCAGAAATCCCAGAGGAAAGGGTACACCAACAGGTACTAGACACCATACACACAGCAAGGAAAGAAGTGAAAAAGAAAAAGTCTTTGGAGCTGGAAAATCAAAGGCATTGGGAAGTGCCAAGTTGACACCATGGATTCTGTGAAAGGGAGCTGAAGCATTGTCCAAACCACTAGTTAAGATGTGCAACAAGTTGTTGAAATAAAGCAGCAAATGTACTCCTTATATTTAAGAAAGAAGACATACAAAAAAAAAGTAGAAAAACAGGCCAGTTTCACTGACGTGCACGGTAATGAAGACGTTAGTCAGGAGGAGGGCGGCAGAACACTTGGATGCTGTATGATCCTTGTAGGTTTAGCGCCTCTTTTTTATTATAATGATAATGAACACTTGGAAAAATATAGCTTCATAAACAATAACCAGGTCGGGTTCAGAGATGGTACAATCTTCTCTTACCAGCCAGTTGGAATTCTGTAAGAAAATAACGGGATGGTTTTTTTAAGACTACAAGAAGACATTTGATACTGTACACCACAAGAAAATAGAGCAAAAACTTGAGGTGCAGACAGGACTAACTGGGAATGTATTAAGTGAATCAAAGAGCACCTTAGGGAAAGGAAGCAAACATTGATATAGTAACACTCAGGGTACCGCAATCAGTATTAGAACAAGTACTGTTTCAACCTTATGTGAATGACATACGATATTGGACTGAGGCAGATATATCTCTGTATGATGATGATGATAAACTAGGAGAATACAAAAGATGCGGACGGGAAAATGTTTCAGATGGATCTGGACAATCTGTAGACTGGTCAGATATTGGTTGTTGAATTCATCTCCAGCAAATGCAAGGTTGTGAAAGTTGGAGAAGGGGGCCAGAAGTCTAGAAATGGAATATAGTGCTCGTCACGACATTATGCCTGGTGAACGCCCCGGCATAATGCCGTGACTAAAATTAAAGGCCTACCATACAGGGGGGGGGGTCGTCAGTGGATTCTGCGTTAGCATGATGTCACGGCCTGCTGCCACACTTCAGTGACTTCTCATTGCTCATGTGGCTCCCATGATGTGAGGAAGTGTTGCACTTTTGTCTCTCATCCTACCCATCTTTTGTCCAGTTGTCCCTTTGGTTTTGGGGCTATACATCTTTGATTATGGGTAAAAGTAAGTCTTTAACACCTGAACCTATAGCTCAAATCATAGGGCTTCACAAAGCTGGGCACCAGACGAAAGAAATAGTGGAGAATGATAGTGTGTGTGAGTGTTCAGTGAGGAACTGGGTGCAGTGTTTCAAGGCTGGTGGTGGTGTCGAGTTACCGTCTGACAAACCTCGGCCTGGCCCCTAGAAGACATCTGTTTATACCTTAACTGTGTCAAAGCAGCAGTTAGAGAGTAACTGCTTCTTTAACACAGTTAAGGTATGAACAGATGTCTTCTTGGAGGGACCAGGCCGAGGTTTTGTCAGACGGTAACTCGACACTGCCACCAGCCTTGAAACACTGCACCCAGTTCCTCACTGAATAGAGGGTGTCTGTGGGTTATGACAGATTAGGTTAGTGATCCAATCAAGCCAGTTGTGGAATTCAGCCTAGAAACTTGCCATCCCCTTTCTGCTGCCTGAATTCATACCTCTAGTTGCATAGGGCAGTGTATAGTAGGCCAGTTGCAGGTATGTTGCATCTCTGGTGGGCTGGAGGATGTGGTAAGACTCTTCACCCAAAGTGAAAGGCCTGATAGCGAGTCTAGCACCTAGCATAATGCCAGAGACTCGCATCAAACTAATAACCTCTACAACCAATGCTCGCCTGGGAAATCTAAGAGTGGTTTTCAGGAATCTCAACAAAGTTATTCTGGGTGCTTTATACAAGTTGGGACTATTTTGAAGTATGCAGTACCAGAATGGAACCCAAAACTGAGAAAGTATGTTATGAAACTGGAGAAAGTGCAAACTTCTGCAACGATATTAGTCCCAGAACTAATGAGTATGACCTCGAAGAGAAGCTAACGAAATAACATTAAATGATGCTAGAGGGCAGAAGGACCAGGGGAAACTCAAAATAGTCAGAGGAATCAACAAGACAGAGAGATACAGGCTGCTTGAGAAACGTTTCTCTCAATAAAGATACCCAAGTGCTGCACATGCTTAATTTCTCAACTTGTCGGTTCTCTGAACCATTTATCTACATTCATGAAGGTTGTTTTATGAAACACCAGTCGAGCCTGGCCCAGGTCTGGGCTGCAAGAGAAAGAAAACTCTCAAGGCGGATCACAGGTATAACATAGGTAAATTGTTTTTTCTTCATTACTGTCGACAATACGTCATTTGGATGCAGAGATAATTGGTGATCTATTTAAGGACTAAGACTAACTTTTTGATCTCTCAAACTTTCAAACGGAAGGTTACCTTCGACAAAGAATGTCCATCTTACTTTAGAACACATTTTAACTGCCCAGGGCTTCGACCTTTTTGCTTATACTTTTTTTTATAATTACCGGGATACCTGTAGAGATCTCGGGGAATTTTCACGAGAGACTTAGCATTACTTTTTTTTTAAGTTTGTGTAATAGTATTTATTTGGGTTGTGTTTTGTTCCTGGTAATAATTTATCTTTTTATTTAGTTTTACCTTGCGTGCTCTGTTTATAAGTTTCGTATTTATTTATTACTTCTGAGAGCAGTAAGCGATCTACCAGATCAAAGCACTCTTAAGAGAGTTAAGTTGTGACTAGACTACACCTCCCACCACAACCCACTACCCATCACCACCACCCATTACCATCGCCCATCACCACCCATCACCACCCCCTATCATTACCCATCATCACCCATCACCACCACCTATCATCATCACCCATCACCATCAGCAGTAACAGCCTGGTTGATCAGACCCTGATCCACCATGAGGCCTGGTCTCAGACTTAGCCACTGGGGCGTTGACCCCCGAAACTCTCTTCAGGTAAACCATCACCCATCACCACCCATCATCACCCCCCACCCATCACCATCCACCACCCCATCACCACTCACCCAACCATCACCCACCACCACTACTAGCACCCACCACCACTACTAGCACCCACCACCATCACCCACATACCACCACCTACCACCATCACTATCATCAAAACCCTGCTTTTCATCTTTTGCATCCCTCCTTATTCAGCCCCACACCTCCGTTCCTCACGCTCCCATGCCCTCGTCTCTACATGCTGACATACCTGTAGCCACTGTTCCAGTAAGACAGATTATACCTGATATGCAAATCATCCAGGATGGAAATGAGAGTCGTTTCTTACCTGGTTACTAGCAAGACACCTGTGTCAGTGGAATATACAGTATAGTACTAGAGCGGTGATTTCAGCGTACACAAGTTCCAGTGTGGACATCAGTGCTGGACCTGAGGACTGAAGCGCCACAAGTGTCAGGGACATCAGTGCTGGACCTGAGGACTGAAGCGCACAAGTGTCAGGGGACATCAGTGCTGGACCTGAGGACTGAAGCGCCACAAGTGTCAGGGGACATCAGTGCTGGACCTGAGGACTGAAGCGCCACAAGTGTCAGGGGACATCAGTGCTGGACCTGAGGACTGAAGCGCCACAAGTGTCAGGGGACATCAGTGCTGGACCTGAGGACTGAAGCGCCACAAGTGTCAGGGGACATCAGTGCTGGACCTGAGGACTGAAGCGCCACAAGTGTCAGGGGACATCAGTGCTGGACCTGAGGACTGAGAGACAGCCACAAGTGTCAGGGGACATCAGTGCTGGACCTGAGGACTGAAGCGCCACAAGTGTCAGGGGACATCAGTGCTGGACCTGAGGACTGAAGCGCCACAAGTGTCAGGGGACATCAGTGCTGGACCTGAGGACTGAAGCGCCACAAGTGTCAGGGGACATCAGTGCTGGACCTGAGGACTGAAGCGCCACAAGTGTCAGGGGACATCAGTGCTGGACCTGAGGACTGAAGCGCCACAAGTGTCAGGGGACATCAGTGCTGGACCTGAGGACTGAAGCGCCACAAGTGTCAGGGGACATCAGTGCTGGACCTGAGGACTGAAGCGCACAAGTGTCAGGGGACATCAGTGCTGGACCTGAGGACTGAAGCGCCACAAGTGTCAGGGGACATCAGTGCTGGACCTGAGGACTGAAGCGCCACAAGTGTCAGGGGACATCAGTGCTGGACCTGAGGACTGAAGCGCCACAAGTGTCAGGGGACATCAGTGCTGGACCTGAGGACTGAAGCGCCACAAGTGTCAGGGGACATCAGTGCTGGACCTGAGGACTGAAGCGCCACAAGTGTCAGGGGACATCAGTGCTGGACCTGAGGACTGAAGCGCCACAAGTGTCAGGGGACATCAGTGCTGGACCTGAGGACTGAAGCGCCACAAGTGTCAGGGGACATCAGTGCTGGACCTGAGGACTGAAGCGCCACAAGTGTCAGGGGACATCAGTGCTGGACCTGAGGACTGAAGCGCCACAAGTGTCAGGGGACATCAGTGCTGGACCTGAGGACTGAAGCGCCACAAGTGTCAGGGGACATCAGTGCTGGACCTGAGGACTGAAGCGCCACAAGTGTCAGGGGACATCAGTGCTGGACCTGAGGACTGAAGCGCCACAAGTGTCAGGGGACATCAGTGCTGGACCTGAGGACTGAAGCGCCACAAGTGTCAGGGGACATCAGTGCTGGACCTGAGGACTGAAGCGCCACAAGTGTCAGGGGACATCAGTGCTGGACCTGAGGACTGAAGCGCCACAAGTGTCAGGGGACATCAGTGCTGGACCTGAGGACTGAAGCGCCACAAGTGTCAGGGGACATCAGTGCTGGACCTGAGGACTGAAGCGCCACAAGTGTCAGGGGACATAAGTGCTGGACCTGAGGACTGAAGCGCCACAAGTGTCAGGGACATCAGTGCTGGACCTGAGGACTGAAGCGCCACAAGTGTCAGGGGACATCAGTGCTGGACCTGAGGACTGAAGCGCCACAAGTGTCAGGGGACATCAGTGCTGGACCTGAGGACTGAAGCGCCACAAGTGTCAGGGGACATCAGTGCTGGACCTGAGGACTGAAGCGCCACAAGTGTCAGGGGACATCAGTGCTGGACCTGAGGACTGAAGCGCCACAAGTGTCAGGGGACATAAGTGCTGGACCTGAGGACTGAAGCGCCACAAGTGTCAGGGGACATCAGTGCTGGACCTGAGGACTGAAGCGCCACAAGTGTCAGGGGACATCAGTGCTGGACCTGAGGACTGAAGCGCCACAACAACATGAGTGCCAGACCACTGCCATCTTGCAGGCAACACGAGGAAAAATATTAGGAGGAATTAGTTTTGGGAGACAGGAGGTTAAGAGCATTAAGAGGAAGAGAAGAATTTGGAGGAAGAGGGGGATTATGATGATGATTAGGAGGAAGCGAATTATGATGAAGAGGGAGTTTAGAAAAAAAAATATTAAGAAAAACAGGGGCATTACAGAGAGGAATAGGAGGAGGAGCAGTAACAGCAAGAGGAAACAGAAGTGAAGAAATATAAAGAGAACAGAGGACGAATATGAACAGCAAGAGACCAGAGGAACTGGAAGAGAATTTGTCATAAAAAAAAAAAAGGTCGGAGGCGGCGGGGTTGCCAAGTCGTCATTTAACATGTAAAGCTCCGTCAGGCCCAGGGTATTTGCATCGAATTGACTCAATCTCTTAAAAGGCCTCAGACTCGCGCCGGGATTACACAACTTGCACCCAAAATTACATTCTTGTTGGATCTTTTGAGGAAACTGTGAACACGCGTCTCAGAGGGTAGAGAGGGGGGGGAGGGTGGCCTGGTAGGAGAGGTAGGGAGGGAGGGAGAGAGGAAGAAACAAACAGGAAAGAAAGATGGGGAGGTAGAGAGGAGGTAACAGAAAGGATAGATAGGCAGGAATAGCAGAAACAGCAAAAAGATGTAGGGAGGAAAAGAGGAAGAGGAAGAGGCAGGGGTGAGAGGTACAAAGGGAGTGAAGTAGCGAGGGAGAGGGAGGGGAAACACGGAGTCGAAATGTAGTAAGGAAGGAAAGACATACAAGTCGGTATGAACAGAATAACTCCCAGAAGCTGTAAAACTGAAAATGTGATCTCAGTAAGAAACGAAATATATACTAAGAGAATAGTAAAATATATAAAAAAAAAACAATGGCTATATAAATGGATACAACCAACATGAGTTCAAATCTGGCAAATCTTGTCTCGTGAATTTCCTGGATACGGTGATGGAAATAGAGCAGTCGAGTGAAAGTTTGGTAGACGGTATCTTCCTGAACTGTAATAAACAATTTGATGCAGTACAACTTGGGAGGTTGTTCTGCGAACTAGAATAACAAGAAAGAATAGAACGTAAAGTGCTGAAGTCAAGAATGCTTAGAAAATATGAGAGTGAGAAAGGGCGAGTCGGAGTAGGAACAAGAGACTAGTGGGGACTCCAGAAGATCCCTCAGGTTTCTGATGTTTTAAAATGATCAGTTACCGGAAACTGATTCTAGGTATTATCAGATGTGAAATTATTGAGAGAGCCACAAATAAAACAGGGAGAAGCTACAGGATGTAAATGTGGTTAGAATATTCGCAGACAACGCACATTAAACGGAAAACCCTGTAGAAAATGTCGAAGGGATTTTTTTTTTTTTTGCTGTAAGCAGGTAACAAGTGGTTTGGGATACTGTAATTCAGGCACACTGAATTCTATTCTGCTTGTTAAATGAAAATATTTTCATTCTTCAATTCCTAATATCATCAATTAATATAATACGTCAAAATCAATTAATACGTTATGTCAAAATCGGTTAAGGGACAAAATTTTGCTTAATACTTCTTATCTGAAAATATAGAAGAGCTAGACTGAGAGACATTATCTCCACTTCCTAAATCCCTGATGTACAGTCTTCAGTCAGTCCTTCAGTTCTTACAGTGATGAGACACCATTAATAGAAAGCCTGCCAATAACAGAAGCGAACTGGACTTCTTGAACACAGTAGTTGAACGTTGTATGCGCATATCCTTATGGCTTGGTCAATGGTACTAAAGTTACCACATTAGATAAAGCATTCTGTCACAGACTTGGAGCTTCAATTGGTCAGTCCTTGATTACAAAGTGCCATTCCTCGATTGTTTAGACTTTATATATCCATAAACTTCTTGGTAAGCGCGTGAATGAGGCCAGTAGAGTCCAGTATGCTGGGGCCATTTCTCTGAGAAAGCCATAATAGGAAAATTCTACAACATAGCCATGCGTGCTCATAAAATAGCATTCCAAGTTTTATGGCTATAATAGCTGCCTCAATTTCTCCAGTACACCAGTGAATGTGACCTAGAGCTGCTTGCTCAGATTTCATCAGTGTCAAATGGTGGTGATGAGTATGTGAAGCCTAGTCCAGCTAACTGTTTCCAAGGCGTAATGACATTCTACAGGAAAGGAGCCCTATGTGACAATGCTAACTTCCAGTACTGGTGGAATTACATGGGAAAGGTCACTAATGTACGCTGTTTACAAAGGCACAATGAGAAGGCACTCGTTCACACGCATGGTGGTATTTTTCATGGGAACCCATTTACATTGCTGAGATGCATCAACTTCCACTTCACATTCTTCGTATTTTCCAGTAAGGGATTTTGTTGTAAAGCGATCGTCAAGAGAGTTCAACCACGTTTATCCTTACGAAGCTCAGGAATATCTGAACAACACTAGAAAGAGAGTCGGTGCCATAATAGGTTCACACGAACTCCCTCTGCAAAAGTAAAGTTTCTTGTTCAATTTAAGATCTCGGATCTCTGCTGATTAATAAAAAATGTTTGAAATTAGAGAAGACAGTGTAATTCATTGTGAAGCTACTTCAAGTAGGTAGACAGAAAACAACAGTGGAAGGGATTTTGTTTTTTTTTCAGCCGCAGACCTTTGTTTGTTTGATATCTTTATTATGCACCCCATACCCATCCTGTGGGCGGTAGTCAAAAGATTACAGAGGTACATAATGGGTCCAGGGACTGGACCTCAAAGTTTGATAGCTGAGCAAGTTACAAAGGTAATGAACTCAGATGGTCACAATCATGACAATACAGAGGTATATATAGGGTCCAGAGACTGGGCCCCAAAGTTTTGATAGCTGAACAAGGTACAATGGTAATGAATTCACTAGTTACAAGGTAATGAATCATGTAAGTAAATTTACTTACGTCTGTACATGGTTGCAATCATGAACAAATTATAAAGCAATGAGCAATCTATTAGTCTACACCCAGCCACAACTGTAATGAGTTATTGGTGCAAATTTTAATTGTTGGGTCACACACACACACATATACATATACACATACATACACACACACACACACACACACACACACACACACACATACATGTATATACATACACATACACACACATATATGCATACACACACACACACACACACACGTGGCAATGCTTTATTTACAGGGAGCAAAGTCACAGCTTTTGCAAACATAGCTACGCTACCCTGACCATGGAAGATATTCATGAATCTCTTCTGCAACCCGAATATTTAGAAACTGCTGAGAATTTTGTTGAACAAAGAATAATCAAAGGGACAAAGTAAAACGAGAACATTGTCATTAAAAAATCAGGTAAAATAATGCTCCAACATTTAATAATCTATATCTGTTATAACAATAAAAAAACACAAAGAAAAAGACAACCTCGAACAGCACCTACTTGCGACATAAGCTGCTGGCAAAGAAGTTGATCTGTCTGCTGCTCCTTAACGTGAGGAAATGCCAAAGTCGATTTCACTTGTTGAGACAAATGGATTCCTTAGAACCTGTCCCAAGGCCGTTCTTGCTGAATATCCAGCAATAGTTATTCTGCAGAGCACATCGTGTTTCCTTATAGATGGTCAAGCACTTGCAACTGAGGTGGGTAAACCATGAAAGAGCAAGCAAGGCGTTTGGTGACTTGACATTACTTTGCTGCTGCAATTACATAAGTATGTGCTAAGTATGACGGGGCTAAAATAATATTCGATAGGTATAGGAATGATTCCATTAAAGCTGCAGCGCTCCATAAGAGGACCAAAGAACTAAGCCAGTTTGCCACATAACTGAAAATCGCAACGTTTCCCTATAAGAGAATAAGGCAGTTCCATTTGTGTTTTTATTGTCGTTAATAGTGAATTTACTGACCAGTTTGAAGTTAAAAGTAACATTATTTCACTGTACTTGGACACGATAGAAGTTACACACGAAGCAGATACCCTCCTGAATCACTATGCAGTACGCAGAAATGCCGACACCGTTGTTGTGAGCGCCAGACACACACATCTTCCAACAGTTTGCTGCACACACTTAGGAGATGAATAGATGCGATGTAAGCAGGTACGGTAGGTACAAGAAACCAATATTCATTCCAATAAACGAGGTGCATTCTCCACTTTAGTATTCATGAACACAAACTCTTTCCATGACACGCATGGACCAGCCGTGGCATGACATCGTATACATCTGGTCACACAAAGAAAACAGTGGAGAATGTTAGTGAAACACTATAAACTTCCCTTTGGCTTAAGTGAAGACATTCTCATACAGGAAGATATTGCCTCGGCTTAAAAAAAATGCGTAAGGCGAACAATGTGTCAACTTCTATCTACATAATCAGGCTCGATGTTTACTTTACTCCAGAGCCAACAAATACCACATTGTATGGGCATACCACCAACTATCCTGGAAACATACAACGCACCCAAACCTCAAACTTCCTTTACCGGGAGACTGGATGGACTCCTAATGATGAAAGGAAATACACCCCAGTTCTAATGAACATTAGTGCCATTCCAGATAGCTGCTAACAAATGCTGATATGCCAGAGTAGTACAGGTTGATTGATGCTACGATGTATGTGCCGAAAATCAACATCATATTTCTGCATCACAGCATGTCAATGTTTAGTAAGTTCTTCGGAGGAGCTGCAGTGTAAATTCTTGAACGTGAGAGAGAAGTAACTCTAAATTGCCTTTCTGCAAATGACTTAAATTATTGTGATTGACTAAATTAATGGAAATCTTAATATTGTTGAGTGTTGCAAGTGAAGATAAATAACATTACTCGTACTTAGTCTTTTATCATAGGAATTTAATGAAGTACCGAATTCTTGCCATTATCACCAAATGTCGAATTTGGGCCCCCATCTTTAATTTGCCATTTTGGATCCAAACTGCAAATAATATTTGGGTTACACATTTTAGAACTTACAATTCCCAAAATGACTCAGAAAAGACGTAAGGATCACTTTTAACAGCAAATGCTTTATGGTGTTGCAATTTCTGAAATCCCCATCGGGCTTACTCCCATCCGGGAGTAAGCACACACCAATCATAACTAAAGCAGCATATGCAAAATCGAAAACATGTTTCTTTTGCGAGTACTTGTAGGAACCATAATGAGAAATCCTTTAGGACTTAATGAAAGTAAATTAAACCCATCTTCGAATATGTGGAGCCAGCATGGAGCCCCCACAACTGAAGATCCCAAAGTTCCCGATAAGAGGAAATGAGAGTGATGGACTACGAGAAGACTTATCTACCCTGAAGTAAAGAGAAACAAATAATCTGGGAACAAGGATGCGTTTAAGTTGGGAGGAGAAAAGCCAGGGATAATAGATAGTGGAATAAAGAAAGGAACTATTGGAAGAATTGGTGGAGAAGAACTCATTCACAGTTTCAGTAAGAGGTATGATATGATCTTAGAGGTTAGGAAACAGTTAGAGCTGGGTGACTGTTTAAATAGGGAGCCAGGATCTGCGGCTGTTCCCCTGCAAATACAAATATTCATACGTATATACATACATAAACACACACAGACGCGCGCGCGCGCACGCACACACACACACACACACACACACACACGCGCGCGCGCGCGCGAATAAGTTGGAGGAGTGGCACAAAAGAATCAGAGGCATCACCCGACATCATAGCTCTCACAGAAACAAGTGCACGGGAATAATAACAGATGCCATCTTTCCAACTGGATACCAGATCCTGAGGAAAGACAGAGGGAACAGAGGAGATGGAGGAGTGGCACTGCTCAACAAAAAACAATGGAATTTTGAGGAGCAGGAGAGAGGAGACAGAGAAGCAAGATACTACATAATAGGAACACTTCAGTCTGGAGGTCCCAAGGTTGTAATTGCAGTGATGTATAACCCACCACAGAAAGGAATATGATAAGAGTAAGAGAGCGATGGTTGACACACTGGCTGAAGTGGCAAGAAGGGCTCACGCGAGCAGGGCAAAGCTTCTGAATGTGGGTGACTTCATTCACAAAAAAATTGACTGTGAAAACCTGGAGCCACATGGGGGCCCAGAAACGTATAGGAGGTGGTACTGGAAAACCTCGTGTATCAACATGTAAGGGATACTACGAGAAACACAGACAGACAGACAGACAGACAGAGAGGACGAACCAACAAGACTGGACCTAATATTCACCTTGAGTAGTGCAGATATTGAGGACATCATAAACGAAAGACCCCTTGGGGCTGGTGATTGTGAGCTTCAAATACATAGAGTTACACGTAGAGAGGGAAGCAGGAAGGACAGGATGAATGAAGCCAAACTACAAGAGAGGGGACCACACAGGCATAAGGAATTTCCTGCATGAGGTTTAGTGAGACAGAACTAGCAGGGAGATCAGTAAATTAGATGATGGAATATGTGACAACAAAATGCAAGGAAGCTGAGGAGAGGTTTGTACCCAAGGGCAACAGAAATACCAAGAAGGCCAGGACGAGCCCTTGGTTTACCCAAAGGTGTAGAGAGACCAAAACTAAGTGTGCTAGAGAATGTAAGAAGTATAGAAGGCAAACGACCCAGGAGAATAAGGAGAGCAGTCGAAGAGCCAGAAATGAATATGCTTAGATAAGGAGGGAGACGCAAAGACAATACGAAAATGACATAGCCGCGAAAGCCAAGTCCAACCCGAAGATGTTGTACAGTTACATCTGGAGGAAAACAACAGTCAGGGACCAGGTAATCAGGCTGAGGAAGGAAGGAGGAGAGATCACAAGAAACGACCGAGAAGTATGTGAGGAGCTCAACATGAAATTCAAAGTATTCCATCAACCGAGGAAGAGGAGGTGGTGAAGAGGTTGCTAAGAGAACTAAATACCTCAAAGGCGATGAGGCCGGACATCTCTCCATGGGTCCTAAGAGAGGGAGCAGAGGCGCTATGTGTACCACTAACAACAATCTTCGACACATCTATCGAAACAGGGCGACTACCTGAGGTACGGAACACAACAAATGTAGTCCCAGTTTTTTAAAAGAGACAGACATGCAGCATTAAACTACAGACCAGTGTCACTGACATGTATAGTATGCAAAGTCATGGAGATGATTATCAGGAGAAGAGTGGTGGAGCACCTAGAGAGGCATGAGCTTATAATCTACAACCATCACAGATTTAGAGACTGGAAATCCTGTCACAAACCTCTCTTGAGTTCTATGACAAGGTAACAGCAGTGACATGAGGGGTGGATAGACTGCGTTTTCTTGGACTGTAAGAAGGCTTTTGACAGTCCACACAAGAGATTAGTGCAAAAGCTGGAGGACCTGGCAGGTATAACAGGAAAGGCACTTCAGTGGAACAGAGAATACCTGACGAGCGGGGTTCCACAGGGGTCAGTCCTACGATCGGTGCTGTTTCTGGTATATGTGAATGACATGTTAGAAGAAATAGACTCGGAAGTGTCCCTGTTTACAGACGATGTGAAGTTAATGAGAGAATTCAATCGGAGGCGGACTAGGCAAGATTACATAGGGATCTGGACAGGTTGCAGGCCTGGTCTAGAAACAGGCTCCTGGAGTTCAACCCCACCAAGTGCAAAGTCATGAAGATTGGGGAAGGGTAAAGAAGACTGCAGACAGAGTACAGTCTAGGGGAGCCAAAGACTGCAAACCTCACTCAACGAAAAGGATCTTGGGGTGAGTATAATACCGAGAACATCTGAGGCGCACATCAACCAAATAACAGTTGCAGCATATAGACGCTTAGCAAACCTGAGACTAGCATTCCGACATCTCAGTAAGGAATCGTTCAGGACCCTGTACACTGTGTACGCCAGGCCCATATTGGAATATGCAGCACCAGTTGGAACCCACACCTGGCCAAGCACGTCTGGAAATTAGAGAAAGTACGAAGATTTGCAACGAGGTTAGTCCGCTGAGCTAAGGGGCATGTCCTACGAGGAGAGGTAAAGGAAAATCGACCTGACGACACTGGAGGACAGGAGAGATAGGGGGGATATGATAACGTATAAAATACTGAGAGGAATCGACAAGGTGGACAGAGACAGGATGTTTCAGAGATGGGATACAGCAACAAGTTGAAGACTGAGATGTGTCAGTGATGTTAGGAAATATTTCTTCAGCCATAGAGCTATCAGGAAGTGGAATAGTCTGGAAAGTGAGGTAGTGGAGGCAGGTACCATACATAGCTTTAAGAAGAGGTATGATAGTTCATGGAGCAGGGAGAGAGTGGACCTAGTGGTGACCAGTGAAGAGGCGGGGCCAGGAGCTATGAATCGACCCCTGCAACCACAATTGGGTGATTACAGTTAGGTGAGTACACACACAGTCCTTTCTCTTAGAGCAGGGAGAGAGTAGATCTAGTAGCGACTACGACTAGCAAAGAGGCAGGGCCAGGAGCTATTACTCGACCCCTGCAACCACAAAAATGTGAGTAAAATAGGTGAGTATACCTATCGGCAAGTGCCTTTGACAACCGGTAACTAACAAGACTGGGTTGACTGCATTGTTTTGGACTGGTGACAGGCATTTGACAGTGGAATAACGGAAACTGATCCACAATGTAAAAAAAAGTCGACAGGAGTGTAAGAAAAAGAACTCAGATGATTCACTGAGGAGCCAACGGGTAGAAGATAGTGACGGTAAGGTAAGAAATAGTATGGGTGAAAGTTACAGATGGAAGCCCTAGAAGTGGGTGGTCTTGCTTTTCTTAATATTTGTAAATGGCTTATCAGAAAGCATCACATTCCATGTTTCACTGTTTGCTGATCTGAAACTAATTAGAAGATTAAAAAATAGGGAAAAAGATTGGCTTCAAGAAGTCTTGGGCATGCTGCTGGAGTGGTCAAGTAATTGGGTTTTGGAGTTGAATTGGCTGCTGGAGTTGAATTGGCTACTAGAGTTGAATTCAGACAAGTGCAAGGACATGCAAATCGGAAATGATGTAGAATGGCTATACAGTGGAACCCCGAGTTTTGGCCGCCTCTAGCTTCGGCCACTTCGAGTTTCGAGCACTTTTTTCGGCTAAATTTTGTCCCGAGTTTCGCACTGCGCCAGTGTTTCGGCCAGCGTACCAGACCTGTCCGCCTGTCGTGAGTCATTCTGGCTTTGTTTATCCTCGAGTGAACATTACCCTCTGTGCTCATCCAAACATTTCAAAATATAATTCATTGTGTTTGGTTCTTGTTGATTGAGTGCGACTGCTACATAATTAACCATGGGCCCAAAGTAACTTCCCAGTGCCAGCCCTTTGGTAAGGAAAGTGAGAAACACGATACTAAACAAGATACTAAAGCAAGGACAGCACGAAACTAACTCCTCCAATGTTGTTGGAGGTATATAGGGCTACTGACAACACCGCCGCCTCTTGCTGCCGCCTTCACCACAACTATGTAAGGCTTTTGCTCTCAGTGGCCCTTATACACCCAACAACAACAACACAACACTCGTGACGTACGTAATGACATATTTTATTCATTCTAGAGTATATGTCATGTTTCTGTTATTAATATTATTTATTATGTCATATTAGATGAATTGTGATAGATAAATAAGCCGTAGAGTTGATATTAGCGTCATATTTAAGTATCTTCTCCTGTCTCCAAACTCTCCTGCCTCTCCATACGCCAACAAGAGTCTTCAATAGTGGTAAAACTGATTTAAATGTTCATTTATCCATTAAAATTAGTGCTTTATATTTATTTCTCATTGTTTTCTGTATGTAAAACTATATTTATTCCTTAAAAAATAAATGTTTTGTGAATATTTTTGGGTGAAACGAATTAATTGGATTTACATTATTTCTTATGGGAAATATTGCTTTGACTTTCGGCTGCTTTGAGTTTAGGCCAAGCTTCTGGAACGGATTACGGCCGAAACTCGGGGTTCCACTGTATAAAGTGCATAACTTGGCTAGGGACAAATCAAAGAAAGAAAGTAAAGTGATATAGGAGTAATAATTACATAAAAAACAATGCCATAGGTGCATTTAAAATGAACATCATTGCATCTCCTAGAACTTCCGTCAGATATGTTAGTGGAAAATTCCAAAACACTGTACACGACATATGTCGGACCTGTTTTAGAATATGTCGGACCAGCATAGGCAATACCTAAAAAAAGCATATCTGAAAGCAGGAGAAAGTATAGGCTGGTTTCAAAACTAAACTTTCAGTGAAGGTTCAAAGAATAAAATCCTGCAGTCTTAGAACAGAGAAAAGAATTAGGGGAGACAACGACGTGCAAAATGCGCAGTTTCAATAGAACAACAGATAGAGACAAACTGAAATGAGATGCACAGTGGTGAGTGGGTGTAAGTAAAAGATGATACAAATGAGTCAGAGGAAGTTAGAAAATGCTTTTTCGGTCTTAGTGGTTTATAAACAAAATAACTATATGAGAAGGTGAACGTAAACTGGTTACACAGTTTCATTGATAAATAGGTTAGTGTCCAAATGACCAGGAACCAATAACTGCCGGCCAACATTGAGGTTAAAAGTGGACCCCAAAGAGCCGAGTCTCGATCCCGGAAATACAACTCTGAGTAAACACAAAGAGAAAACAACTTGGGTGGGTTTATGTTGGTGCATAGAAAGCGACAATGGGGAGCGAGCAATGTGCCCACACCACTGATGGAAGAGTTTGATGTGCCACCTGGGCGTGCGGGAGAGGCAAGGGCACCACTGCAATTTTACTTATGAGGACCGCACACAGGCAGCATACATTATCATGGTGTGCTCGCCTCCCCAGGCATGGGAGGGACAGGCAGAATACATTATCAGGATGTGCTATCCACCCTGGCATAGGAAGGAGGTTGAGAGAATAAAGGGAGGGAGGGAAAAAGTACGAGTAAGGGGTCCCTTGTCTGCAGTTTATGACAAAACAAAACAAAAAAATTGCATTTTTCTAAATTGTTTCCTCGGTGAGATAATGCAAATCTAGGAAATGCCACATGTGGTTGCAACATAGAAGGCCTCTCTGGCCTTCCCTCCTTCCTCAGCTCTGGTAGACGAAGAACCACAGATACTTGGAGACCTGAGGACACTAGTAAGGAACTATGATCAATACACACAAGACTCGACACACACACACACACACACACACACCACACACCACACATACACACACAGGCCTGTGAATTTTAGGACTCGTCTGTCATGGGTTGAAATCCTTGTCGCTCCGTCATTTATAGTAGATTATGTGACAAGGTGACTTCCAGAATCGGGTTGGGATAGTATCATCTAAGGCAGATGAATGCGATTACCACAAGTGAATCTCCCATCTCAGCATATTTCACAAGTAAGAAAAGAGGAGGCAAAAGACTTTTACCATTACGTAGTTGAGTGAACGGTTGTCAGTGACTTTAGACTTAGTGGAATGGAGTACATTATTTCGAGCTGTGTAAATACTTCATCTTATCTGGGAGTGCTTTAGGACGTCATCATCGTCCTTTCTGAATTTACCAACAATAATTGACAGCCCAGTTTCAACCCGGTTGTATGCAAATGCATATTGTAAAAATTATATATATATATATATATATATATATATATATATATATATATATATATATATATATATATATATATATATATATATATATATATGCAAGAAAACCACTATGAAAAAATAGAAGAATTCCAAGCGCTTTCGTGACTACTCACATTATCAAGGAACTATAACAGGAAACATGACAAGAAGGGCTTATATAAGGGGCGAGACTACACCTCACAGTCACATCACACTAACAAAGACTACACCTCACAGTAGCGTAACATCGCACGACTCTGTGAAGAGGAAAATAAGAAAGGACCTGAAACTCTTCCCAAGAATTAAGATTAGTCCAATTTATTATTAAATTCTTCCCAAATTTTATTAATTATAAATGAATGCAATTTATATAAACCAAAAGAAATATTCATATTATTTTCAAAACTGCTTTTAATGAAACATGATTCTATTATATTTCTCTCAACCATGGACTTGCTTGATACAACCTTCTCAGCATTTTGAAAATCAATTGGATGGTTAAAATCTCTCACATGAATAAATAGAGCATTAGAATCTTGTCCAGTTCTAATGCTATATTTATGTTGTTTTAATCTTAGTTCAAGACTTTTACCAGTTTGACCAAAATAAACTTTATCGCATATTTTACAGGGAATCTTATAGACACATCCGTCAGCATTTTGGGGGGAATTTTTTATCAAAAGTCTTTTTACTGTATCAAGATTTTTAAATACAACTTTGATATTAAAATTCTTAAGAAAGGAAGGCATATCAACCAAGTTTTCATGGTAAGGGAGAACCAACATATTTTTGGTTGAATAAGGTTGGTTGTCCCTTTTGGATTGTAAAAAGTATTCCTAGCTATTTTAAAAGATTTATCAATTATGTTTCTTGGGTATTTTAAATCATTAGCTATTTCATAAATTTTAGAGATTTCTTCATCTATGAACTCTGGACTACAAATACGTAAAGCTCTCAAAAACATTGAAGAAAAAACCGACACTTTAACTCTATCTTGATGTGAAGAGTAATAGTGTACATAGGAACAATTATTTGTAGGTTTTCTGTAAATTTTAAATTTAAAATCAATGTTACCCTTAATAATAAAAACATCTAGGAAGGGCAATGAGTTATTTACTTCGAATTCAACAGTAAAATTTATAGAATGAGCTAAGCTATTTAATTTAACAAGGAAATGGTTTATATCTACTTCCTTAGGCATAAGGCACAAAATATCATCAACATATCTATACCACTTAGCTCTATTGGGAAGGATAGTGTTAAGCAATCTTGTTTCGAAAAATTCCATATATAAGTTACTAAGATTTTCAAAATGCTGAGAAGGTTGTATCAAGCAAGTCCATGGTTGAGAGAAATATAATAGAATCATGTTTCATTAAAAGCAGTTTTGAAAATAATATGAATATTTCTTTTGGTTTATATAAATTGGATTCATTTATAATTAATAAAATTTGGGAAGAATTTAATAATAAATTGGACTAATCTTAATTCTTGGGAAGAGTTTCAGGTCCTTTCTTATTTTCCTCTTCACAGAGTCGTGCGATGTTACGCTACTGTGAGGTGTAGTCTTTGTTAGTGTGATGTGACTGTGAGGTGTAGTCTCGCCCCTTATATAAGCCCTTCTTGTCATGTTTCCTGTTATAGTTCCTTGATAATGTGAGTAGTCACGAAAGCGCTTGGAATTCTTCTATTTTTTCATAGTGGTTTTCTTGCATATTTTGATATCGCCTGTTTACTGTGATCTTTTTGCATATATATATATATATATATATATATATATATATATTATATAATAATGTGTGTGTGTGAAGAAATGTCACAGCCAGAAGAATACGATCACACGGAGCTCGGAAGGCAAAATAAAAATGAACATAGGAAAAAGGTGATGAGAGTCAACAAAAATCTAGTCAATGAAAGACTAAATAGCAGATTGCAGGGAGGAAGTAAATGTATTTTAGTGTTTGGATCAGACTTGTCTGATAGGTCTGTGAAAGATGAAGGAAAAACGGTGGGTGGTGCACTGAGGTATCTGTGGAGATAAAGAACTTTACTCATGAAAGTAAAAACTGTTAAGTGGGCATGAAGCATGGATTTTAAATGTTACAGTGAGGAATAAGCTGGAGAAAGTGAAGATGCAGTGTTGGAGGGCAATATTTGGTGTGAATATTATACGGATAATTAGAATCTTAATGATAAGAAGTATGTGTGGAGTTACAAGAAATATTGCTCACAGGGATGTGGAGAGATTATTTAGACATTTAGAGAGGATGGAGCAAAATAGGATGAATAGGAGGCTGCATAAATCTGGAGTGGAGGGAAGGAGGGGTACAGATTGTCCCAGGAAAGGCTGAGGGGAAGGGGTAAAGAAGGTTTTTAATACCAGGGGCTTGGACATCCGACAGGCTTGTGTAAGCATGATAGATAAGAGTGGACGCAAGTGGACTTTATCTCTTGACTTGCTGTCGGGATGTGAACAAGGCAACATTTATAAAGGGATTCGGGGTAACCAGTTAGACTGCCTCGAGTTCTGGAACCTGTAAATACAGAGCCTGTACTCTGAAGGAGGGGTGGGGATCTTGCAGCTCGGGGGGTTATCTGAGTTAGTGATGGTGTGTACTCTTTTTCAGGTCACCTTACCTTGGTAGGATTTCTCTGCTGAAATCTTTTAGAAAAAAAAATAAAAAATCTGATCCTTAACGTGTACTTAATTAAGCTTTGAGACTCGCACTGGGAGTAAATTTGAAGGTAAAAATTTAGTAAAATAACGAAAGTAATAAAATAGTAAAAATATGAAAATAAAATATGATTTGAGGTATGGAGGAGGAGGAAAATAAACAATGGTGCCTCTGGAGTCAGCCCCGAGCCTCCAATTTCCGAGATGAAACAGTTTGGTGTATTATGCGCCAGATACGATACTCACTGCACGAGACATTATCTGGAGTGGTTGGTGGTGATGGTGGTAGTGAAGGCTTTGTGTGTTTGGGGGTGACGGTGTACTTGATGGTGAAGGTGAAGATAGTGTGTTTGGTTGTGATGGTGGTGTGGTTAGTAGTGACGGTGGAGTGGTTGGCAGTGACTGCGGTGTGGTTGGTAGTGACGGTCGTGAGGCTGGTGTGATTATGGCTATAGTTACGTAAAAGCGCACGAAATACGTGCAAAAGAATAACTGGAAAAGTGAGCAGATAGATTTTTAACTTACAAATAGAATGCAAAGAGTAATGGTAAACAGTTAAATTAGAGGCTGCCATATTGTGAAGGTCTGGTTCACCAGACATAGCACTTGTCCCTTTTCCTCATCCTGTTTCTTACATAAACAGAGACGTAAACAACAGCGCCGTAATATGATTTTCAGACAAAACTAGAATTTGCATGAAAGCGTCTTCCATTGAGGACACTTTAAATTTCCAGTCTTCCAGCGAGCTGCAGAAAACAATAGGAAGTTCATTGAGAACAAATTTCAGTTACTCTGTTAAGGAAAACTCTCAAATTTCAACTAAGCGTAAAACTTAAGAGTGATCATGTCAGAGGATCTTATTTTCAAGGACCACATAGTGTTATCACAGCCGCGAGGGAAATGATAGGATTGATAATGAGAACCTTCAAAAGAAGAGATGCCTAGCCAATGATGATCCTCTTTAAATCACTTTTTTTCTCTAGGCTGGAATATTACTGTGCACTAACAGCCCCTTTTAAGCCAGGCGAAAATGTAGACCTAGAAAATGAACAACCTTAACTGCACATATAAGTTCAGTCAAGCACCTTATTCCTGAAAAAGTTTGATGTCCTTTGACCTGTACTCCGTAGAACGCAGGAATAAAAAGTTGCAGCATAATTTACATCTGGAAAATCCTATAGGGACTGGTTGCAAATCTACACACAGAAATTACTCCCTATTACACGAAAGGTTTGGCAGACGGTGAAATATACTCTCCAATACAAAACAGGGGCCACGAGTAAAATGAGAGACGACACAATAAGTGTAAAGGGCAAAAGACAGTTCAACCTTCTTCCATTATGTATATATATATGTCGTGCTGAATAGGAAAAACTTGCGATTTTGGCTTAAATAGCAATGCTCTTCTTGCCGAATAAGGCAAGCGAAAATTTGTGTATGTAATAATTTCGCAAAAATCATTCTGAACCTAATGAAAAATATATATTTCATTGTGTATGTTATTATTAAATTAATGTAAACTTATCTAAATTATATTTAGTTGGATTAGGCTAAATTAAATTGCGCTTATTATGATAAGGTTAGGTAAGTTTTCTAAGGTGCTTTTGGTACAAAATTATTAATTTTTACATAAACATAAATGAAAAAAAACAATATATCTTCAAACGATTTACTTTTAAACGAGTTCTTGCTAGTATATATATATGTCGTGCCGATTAGGTAAAACTGGTCAATTAGCAAGAACTCGTTTAAAATTAATTCCTTTCTAAAAATTTATCTTATACGTTTAAAGATATATTTTTTCAATTTATGTTAATGTAAAAATTTATAATTTTGTACCAAAAGAAACTTGGAAAACTTACCTAACCTTATTTTTAACAAGCGCAATTTAATTTAGCCTAACCCAACTAAATATATTTTAGATACGTTTACAATAATTTAATAACAAACAAACACAATGAAATATATTTTTTTCGTTAGGTTCAGAATGATTTTGCCGAAATTATTGCATACACAAATTTTCACTTGTCTTATATGGCAAGGTGAGCGTTGCTATTTAAGCCAAAATCGCAAGTTTTATCTAATCGGCACGACATATGTCTATATATATATATATATATATATATATATATATATATATATATATATATATATATATATATATATATAAATTGGGGTCCACCTCTGGTGCAAATTGTGGGACCCATAGCCTCGGAGAAGTGGATAAAAGGCTTCAAGGAAGAATATTTGGATTTCTTCATGAAGCCATTTGAATATTCCACTTTCCTACCACCATATTTTCATTCTTTTTTTTTTGGTTTACCAATAAGTATATTTTATTACATAATATGGTACAAAGATTTAAGAGATACATTGTTGATATAGGATATATATATATATATATATATATATATATATATATATATATATATATATATATATATATATATATATATATATATATATATTGTGTGTGTGTGTATGTAGTGACTACCTCTGACCTCTCAGCACACCAAGTTTTCATAATTTTTGTTGTAATCTTAAATTTGTGTCTATTTCGAGATAACCTTCACGTAGTTTATTTCAAGATAAACTTTACCTATGCTTTAAAGTTGCCTTACGCCGTCCCGTGATGCAGCAGCAGCAGCACTTCATGCTGGGGTCAGTGACATGATGCAGCAGCAGCACTTCATGCTGGGGTCAGTGACATGATGCAGCAGCAGCACTTCATGCTGTGGTCAGTGACATGATGGGTTCTCTTTTATTCCATTATTTAATGAGTGTATCTAGTGTGTGTTTACATGTTCGTCATGTTCAATATCATTTTCTTTCGTTATCATCGTCGTTAATATCATCAACTTCATCATCGTCGTTGTCGTTAGTAATATCATAGTTTGCTGCTGCTGTTCATGCTGATTCTGTTGATGCCACTGCTGTTGATGCTGATTCTGTTGATGCTGCTGCTACTGTTGTTGCTGCTGCTGTTGATGCTGATTCTGGTGATGCCACTGCTGTTGATGCTGATTTTGTTGATGCTGCTGCTGCTGTTGTTGCTGCTGTTGTTGATGCTGATTCTGTTGATGCTGCTGTGCTGCTGCTGCTCTTGATGTGCTGCTGTTGATGCTGTGCTGCTGCTGCTGTGCTGCAGCTGTGCTGTTGCTGCTGCAGCTGTGCTGTTGTTGCTGCCGCTGCCGTCTCCGCCGCCTGCTATGTTCCCGCATATACTTTACTCTTGCATATTTTCCTCTTTCTCTTCTCAATTTTCTTCCAGCTTCCTCTTTTTTTCTAATTTTCTACGATAAAAATAACATTTTCCTGTAAACAGGGATTATTATCTGGAAGTTTCTAATTTAAAAAATTTCCCTGCTTATTACGACATCTTATATTCTGCCTTTTTACTAGACAGGGATGTAGCCACATTGTTTTGCCAATGTTTCCGCCATAGATCCTATTTGAATAAAAAGTCTCACCAACATTATAAGAAGAAGAAAGTGTTTACGTTCTTGCTGAAAGAAGGCAAATTTTTTATGGTGCTGCTTAGTAGAGGAAATAAAAGTTTATATGAATATCAACGCCAGCCAAGCATCAGATAATTCAACATGACATAACAGTAAAACCAACGTAGATGGAAATATTTCAGAAGCTCACCTGTTGGGATCTTTTTATTGATTTGTATTTTGACATCATTTATGTCGTCTTTTATACCCGTTCTATTTTAGATGCCACAGTTCTCTTCCCAGTGACAGATCTGTCTGCTGGTCGTAATGAAACTGCTCATACATGATTCTCAACATAATTTTTTACCATTAAACATGAACCTGAAACTTTCTTATAATGATAAATTAAGGCATATATATATATATATATATATATATATATATATATTATTTTTATTTTTTATTAACACATCGGCCGATTCCCACCAAGGCAGGGTGGCCCGAAAAAAGAAAAACTTTCATCATCATTCACTCCATCACTGTCTTGCCAGAGGGGTGCTTTACACTACAGTTATAAAACTGCAACATTAACACCCCTCCTTCAGAGTGCCGGCACTGTACTTCCCATCTCCAGAACTCAAGTCCGGCCTGCCGGTTTCCCTGAATCCCTTCATAAATGTTACTTTGCTCACACTCCAACAGCACGTCAAGTATTAAAAACCATATGCCTCCATTCACTCCTATCAAATACGCTCACACATGCTTGCTGGAAGTCCAAGCCCCTCGCACACAAAACTTCCTTTACCCCCTCCCTCCAACCTTTCCTAGGCCGACCCCTACCCGCCTTCCCTCCACTACAGATTTATACACTCTCGAAGTCACTCTGTCTCGTTCCATTTTCTCTACATGTCCAAACCACCTCAACAACCCCTCCTCAGCTCTCTGGACAATCGTTTTGGTAATCCCGCACCTCCTCCTAATTTCCAAACTCCGAATTCTCTGCATTATATTCACACCACACATTGACCTCAGACATGACATCTCCACTGCCTCCAGCCTTCTCCTCGTTGCAACATTCATCACCCATGCTTCACACCCATATAAGAGCGTTGGTATAACTATACTCTCATACATTCCCTCTTTACTTCCATGGACAAGGTTCTTTGTCTCCACAGACTCCGAAGTGCTCCACTCACCCTTTTCCCTCATCAATTCTATGATTCACCTCATCCTTCATAGACCCATCCGCCGACATGTCCACTCCCAAATATCTGAATACATTCACCTCCTCCATACTCTCTCCCTCCAATCTGATATCCAATCTTTCGTCACCTATTCTTTTGTTATCCTCATCATTTTACTCTTTCCTATATTCACTTTCAATTTTCTTCTTTTACACACCTACCAAATTCATCCACCAACCTCTGCAACTTCTCTTCAGAATCTCCCAAAGCACAGTGTCATCAGCAAAAAGCAACTGTGACAACTCCCACTTTGTATTTGCTTCTTTATCTTTTAGCCCAACACCTCTTGCCAAGACCCTCACATTCACTTCTCTTACAACCCCATCTATAAATATATTGAACAACCACGGTGACATCACACATCCTTGTCTAAGGCCCACTTTTACTGGGAAATAGTCCAATTCCCTCCTACACACTCTAACCTGAGCCTCACTATCCTCATAAAAACTCTTCACTGCTTTCAGTAACCTTCCTCCTATTCCATACACCTGCAACATCTGCCACATTGCCCCCTATCTACCCTATCATACGCCTTTTCCAAATCCATAAATGCCACAAAAACATCTTTACCCTTATCCAAATACTGTTCACCTATATGTTTCACTGTAAACACTTGGTCTACACACCCCTACCTTTCCTAAAGCCCCTTGTTCATCTGCTATCCTGCTTTCTGTTTTACTCTTAATTCTTTCAATAATAACTCTACCATACACTTTACCAGGTACACTCCACAGACTTATTCCCTATAATTTTTGCACACTCTTTTGTCCCCTTTGCCTTTATACAAAGGAACAATACACGCTCTCTGCCAATCCCTAGGTACCTTACCCTCTTCCATACATTTATTAAATAATAGCACCAACCACTCCAAAACTATATCCCCACCTGCTTTTAACATTTCTATCTTTATCCCATCAATCCCAGCTGCCTTACCCCCTTTCATTCTACCCACTGCCTCACGAACTTCCCTACACCCACAACTGGCTCTTCCACACTCCTACAAGATGTTATTCCTCCTGCCCTACACACGAAATCACAGCTTCCCTGTCTTCATCAACATTTAACAACTCCTCAAAATATTCTCTCCATCTTCCCGATACCTCTAACTCTCCATTTAATAACTCTCCTCTCCTATTTTTAACTGTCAAATCCATTTGTTCTCTAGGCTTCCTCAACTTATTAATCTCATTCCAAAACTTTTTCTTATTTTCAACAAAATTTGCTGATAACATCTCACCCACTCTCTCATCTGCTCTCTTTTTACATTGCTTCACCACTCTTTTAACCTCTCTTTTTCTCTCCCTATACTCTTCCCTCCTTGCATCACTTCTACTTTGTAAAAACCTCTCATATGCTAACTTTTTCTCCTTACTACTCTCTTTACATCATCATTCCACCAATCGCTCCTCTTCCCTCCCGCACCCACTCGCCTGTAACCACAAACTTCTGCTGAACACTCTAACACTACATTTTTAAATCTATCCCATACATTTTCGACCCCATTGCCTACACTCTCACTAGCCCATCTATCCTCCAATAGTTGTTTATATCTTACCCTAACTGCCTCCTCTTTTAGTTTATAAACCTTCACCTCTCTTACTTACTGATTCTATTTTCCTTGTATCCCATCTACCTTTTACTCCCACTGTAGCTATAACTAAAAGTGATCTGATATATCTGTGGCCCTCTATAAACATGTACATCCTGAAGTCTACTCAACAGTCTTTTATCTACCAATACATAGTCCAACAAACTACTGTCATTACGCCCTACATCATATCTTGTATACTTATTTATCCTCTTTTTCTTAAAATATGTATTACCTATAACTAAACCCCTTTCTATACAAAGTTCAATCAAAGGGCTCCCATTATCATTTACACCTGGCACCCCAAACTTACCTACTACACCCTCTCTGCATGTTTCTCCCACTTTAGCATTTAGGTCCCCTACCACAATTACTCTCTCATTTGGTTCAAAAGTTCCTATACATTCGCTTAACATCTCCCAAAATCTCTCTCTCTCTCTACACTCCTCTCTTCTCCAGGTGCATACACGCTTATTATGACCCACTTTTCGCATCCGACCCTTATTTTAATCCACATAATCCTTGAATTTACACATTCATATTCCCTCTTTTCCTTCCATAACTGATCCTTCAACATTATTGCTACCCCTTCCTTAGCTCTAACTCTCTCAGATACTCCTGACTTAATCCCATTTATTTCTCCCCACTGAAACTCGCCTACCCCCTTCAGCTTTGTTTCGCTTAGGGCCAGGACATCCAACTTCTTTTCATTCATAACATCGGCAATCATCTCTTTCTTATCATCCGCACTACATCCACGCACATTCAGACAACCCAGTTTTATAAAGTTTTCTTCTCGTTTTTAGTAGATTTGTACAGGAGAAGGGGTTACTAGCCCATTGCTCCCGGCATCTTAGTCGCCTCATACGACACGCATTGCTTACGGAGGAAAGATTCTTTTCCACTTCCCCATGGACAATAGAGAAAATAAAAAGAACAAGAGCTATTAAGAAAAAGAAGAAAAACCTAGATGTGTGTATGTATATATATGCATGTGTATGCCAGTGTAGTGTGACCTAAAGTGTAAGTTGAAGTAGCTAGATATACCTGTATTATATATATATATATTATATATATATATATATATATATATATATATATATATATATATATATATGATCAGGAAGGTGAAACATCAAATATCAACAAAATACATAAAACTACCGTATTTGTCGAGGGGATATGCGTATATAAGTACAGTTAACAATTGAACTATGGTCTACTTAATGATCAAGTAATAGGCTAATACATGTATTTACAAACACAGTCGTGTTACAATATGCACTAAAAGTTCTTGCTGGATAACAAGAACCTTCATAGAAATTTCATGTTAATGATATTTTAGATAAGAGGACACAAGTGCAACTAATGTGACATTAGTTGCACTTGTTTGTGTCCTTTTACCTAACATATTGTCGGTAATTCTACCAACATTAATACAATAATGATATTCCTTAAGGCATTTTTTCTGAGACTGTAATACACAAAGAGACCCATTTAAGGAAGACGAAACTGGAGACCTGGAAAATGTACAAAGGACTGTCACTGCGCGTTTCACTTCCACGAAACACTTGGATTTTTTAAACAAATGGAACCAGCCTCCGAGCTCCTTCCCCTTCCACACACAAACACAATGAACTCCCTGAAGCACAGGCTGGTAACCATGAGTCCTGGTCCAAGACCTGGCCGTGGGGGCGATGATCCCTTGAAACATCAACAGGTGAATACCAGACAGTGGCACCTTCCTCAGGGCTAGACTCTGGGTATGGCTATATATAACGAAGGTTGTGATGGCTGATCTGTCAGGTCACCTTAACTGAAGATGCCAGAGGTATCCAAAACTTTTTACACTTTCGTTTTTCTCTAACATGTGTTGTGTGAGGGTGTTCTAAGTATGTGCTTTCTAACGTGTTTATTCTAGACGTACGCGTTCTAACCGAGTGCATTCTAACAGTGTACATTCTAATTAGGCGAGTCTTTTATGCATGCTAATAGTGTATATCCTGTGTATGTCTCCACGGTGTACATCCTTACCTTGTGCGTTCTTGCCTTGTACGTCCTAATTATGTGCGTCTTAATCGTGTGTATCTAAACATTTTTTGGTTTACCCCTTGATAATCCGGCCTCAGGCCGGCGGCTCCCTAAAGGGAGTTATAGGACACAGACACGGGGTAGGCACACTGCGTTGTATTATCCACTGACATGAAAGTTTTGATTTTATATCTAGTTACTCAGTTACCAAGCTAATATAAACAGCGAACTCTTGTACGGGTTTAGCAACTTTTCATTAATTAAATAATAAGTGTGAGTACACGCACTCTACAGAGTCAAGAGTGACACAAGCACACCAGTGATGTCTAACGAGCTCTCTAAATTAAGCTTCATCAGCATAGCAATTGTTGCAGCCGATGTCAGCAGATGTGCACCTGACGTCTTGCACTCAGCTGTGCCAAAGTAAACAGCAAGGTGATATTCTTTTGAGGGAGACTGTCTTTGGCTTTCATACTCGCTTTTGGGGATTTTTTTTATTGATTTGTTTCCTAGTGGTGAGGCGACACTGACAATGAGGGAAGGAAGGACAGAGTCACTTGTCAATCATGTCAGTCGTGAATACTAGGGATGGGGCGATAACGTAATTTTTGCCGATTCCGATACCCAATTTTCTGCCGATACCGATATTTTTCTTCTATTTTTAAAATATAAAATTATATTGACAATGTTCAATATATAATGCATGCTAATTTCACAATGGGTATTAAATAACACGGCAAGGTTACATATTAAATAAGTTAATTTCTGTTGTGTTAATTTCTAGTTATCAAAGGCACTTGTCAAGTGTGTGTGTGTGTGTGTGTGTGTGTGTGAACGTGAACGATCAACACAGTGTTCCAACATAGAGGGTTATTATCGGAGCAACACCAGTGCTGTTTCCTCTTTCTGTTAAGCGTACTAATTACCCTTAACAAGAGCTGGACACAAACTGCAGGGGATTGCAGGTAACAATGAAGTTTTGCAGCGGCTTCATTGTTATCAGCAGCCCGCCATAATGACACCAGTAATTGCATATCTCGTGACAGTTAACGAGGGAAAAAACTACCAAAATGATGTTACAATTACAGCTGGGTACTAATAGCAGCTAACTACTCTATTGATTACCGGGAAAGGGATGAGGTAACGGATGGGTTGTTGTTTATTGGAAATGGCTAATATTTAAGGTGGTATTTGAATGATGGGGAGATTTCTGAATGTTGATTTACTTTCATCGAAATCTGTAGGAAGAAGTAAACTGATGTTTTACACACACACACACACACACACACACACACACACACACACACACACACACAAAGACCCCAGGAAAATAGAGATTAGTCGAAGAGCCAGAAACGAGTATGCACAGATAAGAAGGGAGGTCCAGCGACAGTACGAAAAGGACATTGCATCGAAAGTCAAGTCTGACCCGAAGCTGTTGTATAAACACATCAGGAGGTAAACAACAGTCAAGGATCAGGTAATCAGGTTGAAGGATGGTGGGGAGTTCACAAGAAATGACCAAGAAGTATGAGAGGAGCTCAACATGAGATTAAAAAAGTATTTACAGTGGAGACAAGGAGGACTCCAAGCATGTCAAAACAGGGGGGTACACCAACAAGGGATAGAACAAGAAGTGCTGGATGAAATACACTCAACCGAGGAGGTGACGACAAAGCTGTTACGTGAACTTGATGCCTAAAAGGCGGTGGGACCGGACATCTCTCCATGGGTCCTTAGAGAGGGAGCAGAGACGCTGTGTGTGCCACTAACAACAAACTTCAACACATCCATTGAAACTGGGCAACTACCTGAGGTATGGAAGACTGCAAATATAGTCCCAATTTTAAGAAAGGATACAGACACGAGGCATTAAACTACAGACCAGTGTCACTGACGTGCATAGTATGCAAAGTCATGGAGAAGATTTTCAGGAGGAGAGTGGTGGAGCACCTAGAAAGGAACAAGCTTATAAATGACAACCAGCACGGTTTCAGGGAAGGGAAACCCTTTGTCACAAAGGTATTGTGCCTTTTTTGTTAGTTACTACTGGAGTTTTATGACAATTTAATGGAAGTAAGACGAGAGAGTGAGAGAGATGGGTAGATTACATTTTCTTCGACACAGTTCCTCACAAGAGATTAGTGAAATAGCTAGAGGATCAGGCACATATAACAGGAAAGGCACTGCAATGGATCAGAGAATACTTGGCAGGGCTGCAACAACGAGTCATAGTACGCAATGAGGTGTCAGAGTGGGCGCCTGTGAAGAGCGGGGTTCCACAGGGGTCACTCCTAGGACTAGTGCTGTTTTTGGTGTATGTGAATGACATGACTGAAGGGATAAACTCAGAAGTGTTCCTGTTTGCAGATGATGTGAAGTTAATGAGGAGAATTAAATCGGATGAGGATCAGGCAGGACTACAAAGAGACCTGGACAAGCTGCAAGCCTGGTCTAGCAACTGCCTCCTCGATTTTAACCCCGCCAAATGCAAAGTCATGAAGATCGGGAAGGGCAAAGAAGACCGCAGACAGAGTATAGGCTAAGTGGAAAAAGATTGCAAACCTCACTCAAGGGAAAGGATCTTGGGGTGAGTATAATACCGAGCACATCTACTGAGTTTCACATCAAACAGATAACTGCTGCAGCATATGGGCGCTTGGCAAACCTAACAATAGCATTCCGTTCAAGATTCGTTCAAGACTCTGTACACTGTGTACGTCAGGCCCATATTGGAGTATACAGCACCAGTTGGGAACCCACACCTGGTCAAGCACGTTAAGAAATTAGAGAAAGGGCAAAGGAAGTGCGAAGAAAGGTTAAGGGAAATCGGTCTCACTACACTGGAGGACAGGAGAGTTAGGGGAGACATGATAGCGACATGTAAAATACTGCGAGGAATTGACTAGGTGGACAGACAGGATGTTCCAGAGATGGGACACAGAAACAAGGGGTCACAATTGGAAGTCGAAGACTCAGATGAGTCAAAGGGATGTTAGGAAGTATTTCTTCAGTCATAGAGTTGTCAGGAAGTGGAATAGTCTTTAAAGTGACGTAGTGGAGGCAGGAACCATACATAGTTTTAAGACGAAATTTGATAAAGCTCATGGAGCATGGAGAGAGAGGACCTAGTAGTGACTAGCGAAGAGGTGGGGCCAGGAGCTATGAATCGACCCCTGCAACCACAAATAGGTGAGTATACACACACACATAGCTTTAAGAAGAGGTATGATAAAGCTCATGGCGCAGGGAGAGTGACCCAGTAGCGGCCAGAGAAGAGGCGGGGCCAGGAGCTGTAACTCGACCCCTGCAACCACAACTAGGTGAGTACAACTAGGCGAGTACACAACTGACTAGGGGCATGCAACAATCTACCATTCTACCAGAGTGGTTGAAGCCTGGTTGCGTAGCAACATGCAGCACTCTACCAGTGTGGTAGTTACGTGGTAGACTAGCCACACAAAACACACTATAGTGAAAAATAAACTTGGTGAACGTCTGAACCCCATTACAGTGTTAGGGTAATTACCAACTTGTTAGTATTTAATTAAGGTTAAGTAATTAAGCCAGACCAAAAGTTTTAGGACTTATAACCCTTGCGGTCTGACATCCATTTCAGCACTGAAAGGCCTTCAAAACTTAAAAAATAGAATTTCCTCTCTTCCTTTTACATTTTTCCCTAGTAAGCGCTTATTTCTTATGAAAGGTGACTTTATAAACTTAAACCTTTCTTCATTAATATGTCTCTGTAGTCTGCCTCTGCCTTTATCTTATTTCTCTCCTTCCTATTCAGCTCTTCTTCTTCTTTTTTGTGTTCATCGTTCCCTTTTTAACCGTAAATTTGATCTTTCCACCCTCCGCTGAAGAGGTTGAGGTTAATGCAGTGTTTGGGGAGTAAGCTGCCGCCTCTTCCTTGTTCTCCCTCCCACTCTCTGTTATCTAACACGTTGTGTGCCCTCCTCACTCACAACACATTGGTATTTTGTGTCCAAACACGCCAGCGTGATGCCACGGAACCCTTTGGCACTCCTGACGGTGCCAGACGTGGTGTTTCAGTCTTACATCTGTGAGCGTACCTCTACCTTGTGTTTCCTTTTATTGGCTGGAGTCGTGCCTTTTCGGTCAAATGTGCTTTTGTTTTATTAGTTGTAGTTTTAGTTACTTTAAGTAAGGGCATTTTTATATTTTTAAACAATAATGCTTTTCATTTTCTTCCCAGTATGATTTACTGATACTAAATAAGCGTACAAGAAAAACTGCAGTCCCTCATGGTTAAAAAAAAAGTTATTCTTTTCGTATTTTTTAAATGTTAAAAAAAATAAATTCGTATTTATTTATTCAACGTCTTGCAAATTTGGACGTGAGGCGTTCATAATGGACTATGAATGACTTAAGTCCCAATTTCTACATCTCAGTACGCTAGTGGAAACCTGATGCTAAGATTTCCTTCTCTTAAAATCGCATCTTCATATATAATTCCTTTGTTCTAGGTTAGTTATTGGTACTAGGATGATAGACAGCAACCACCCAGGGAGGTACTACCGTCCTGTGGTACTAGGATGATAGACAGCAGCCACCCAGGGAGGTACTACCGTCCTGTGGTACTAGGATGGTAGACAGCAACCACCCAGGGAGGTACTACCGTCCTGTGGTACTAGGATGGTAGACAGCAACCACCCAGGGAGGTACTACCGTCCTGTGGTACTAGGATGGTAGACAGCAACCACCCAGGGAGGTACTACCGTCCTGTGGTACTAGGATGGTAGACAGCAACCACCCAGGAGGTACTACCGTCCTGTGGTACTAGGATGGTAGACAGCAACCACCCAGGGAGGTACTACCGTCCTGTGGTACTAGGATGGTAGACAGCAACCACCCAGGGAGGTACTACCGTCCTGTGGTACTAGGATGGTAGACAGCAACCACCCAGGAGGTACTACCGTCCTGTGGTACTAGGATGGTAGACAGCAACCACCCAGGGGGGTACTACCGTCCTGTGGTACTAGGATGGTAGACAGCAACCACCCAGGAGGTACTACCGTCCTGTGGTACTAGGATGGTAGACAGCAACCACCCAGGGAGGTACTACCGTCCTGTGGTACTAGGATGGTAGACAGCAACCACCCAGGGAGGTACTACCGTCCTGCCACACGAGTGTCAAGCAGAAACTTGTCATTGTTATACATAATGGTAGGATTGTTGGTGTTTCTGTCTCATAAACACGTAAGATAACAAGGATGTCTTGTTACTTCTACTTACACCTAATTCATACTACACCTGAAACTGTGCATGCACAGTTTGGGACAAGGAAGTTGAGACGAATTAGGGCCGATGGAGACGTGTGGTAACTACTCGAAAGTAGTATAGAGTATTTTGTTTTGTATGAATACATGTGTCCACACAAGTAGTCTCCTAACAGAGGCGGTGATTGGTATGTGAGTTGTCGATTTCTGTATATTTGTCCACTAGGTTTGACCTAAAGACCTGATATTAAATATACGATAGGAATAATACACACACAACCCGCACATATAAAAAGAGAGGAGCTTACGACTTTATATGTGCGGGTTGTGTGTGTATTGTTCCAGTCACGGTATTGTGCCTTTTTTGTTATTTATACGATAGGAACTATGTTATTACTAATTATTCACTCCTACGAAAAAATATGAAAAACAACAGTTATGGTTATTTGTATTATAGAATGATACTCGTATTGTTTTACATTGGTCTCTCTCTCTTTCTCTCTTTCTTCTTTCTTTCTTTCTCTCTTTCTCTCTTTCTCTCTTCTCTCTCTCTCTCTCTCTTCTCTCTCTCTCTTTCTTCTCTTTTGTTACAGGCCCGTATCTACAATGGTAGTTAGGTAGATTGGACTCTTCACCAGTCACACTGGAGTCAAGTGTTACGTCATGCAGACCTGATGTTTGACTGTCGCCGGGGCTTGACGGTACAGTGTCACGAGACTTTTCCCTAGTCAACACTGGAGAGTCCACCAGCTCACTGATACACTACTGGAGTTCCCAGCAGACCTGCTTGAGAGTGTAGGACTTTCGCATGTGGTGCTGGTGACAGGTCTACAGTGCAAACGAGACTCTCCCTATACAACACTGGGAGAGTTCACCAGCCCTGATACACCTAGAGGTGACGAGACTCTCCTATCACTGCTGGAAGTCAGCGAGACTCTCCCCTATACAACACTGGAGTTCACTAGCTCCTGATACACCTGGGAGTGTTCACAGACTAGACCTGAGATGTGACTACTGGTGAACTAGGTGACGTGCTTGTGACTACACTGGCTTATTACCGTACCTGACTGTGTTCTGACACTGGTACTAAAATGGATGTTGTGACACTGGTAACGTGTGTCTGTGGACACTGGTAACAGTGGTGTCTTGACACTGGTAACAGGTGGTGTCTTGTGTGACACTGGTAACAGGTGGTGTCTTGTGTGACACTGGTAACAGGTGGTGTCTTGTGTGACACTGGTAACAGGTGGTGTCTTGTGTGACACTGGTAACAGGTGTCTTGTGGACACTGAGGTGGTCTTGTGTGACACTGGTAACAGGTGGTGTCTTGTGTGACACTGGTAACAGGTGGTGTCTTGTGTGACACTGGTAACAGGTGGTGTCTTGTGTGACACTGTAAGGTGGTGTCTGTGACACTGGTAACAGGTGGTGTCTTGTGACACTGGTAACAGGTGGTGTCTTGTGTGACACTGGTAACAGGTGGTGTCTTGTGTGACACTGGTAACAGGTGGTGTCTTGTGTGACACTGGTAACAGGTGGTGTCTTGTGTGACACTGGTAGGTGGTGTCTTGTGGACACTGGTAACAGGTGTGTCTTGTGTGACACTGGTAACAGGTGGTGTCTTGTGTGACACTGGTAACAGGTGGTGTCTTGTGTGACACTGGTAACAGGTGGTGTCTTGTGTGACACTATGTGGTGTCAGGTATTTAGTGGTGTAGTCAGTCAGAGTTTGTGACGTGGCACGACACAGGTTGAGTCGTGTATTTGATGTGTGTCATAACGCGGTGAAAAGGTTTTATTAGAGATGGGTTCATGATGCAAGGAAGGTGTCTTATGGGCACAGAGAGAAGGGTGTCGTGTGACACAGAAGAGAAGGCGTGTCGGGTGACACCGGGGGCGTGTCATGTGACACAGAGAACGGGTGTCAGGGGACCCCGTGAGAAGGCGTGCCATAAGACAAAGAAGTATCATGACAAGGTGTGGTAGTGTCCTGCGTGACACTAGAAGATGGCAGCGACTTGACACTACACCGAATACTCTATTTTACTTGTGACTTTTATCTTGTACTGTGATTTTGTGTAAATAGGTTTTTACACAGATTATTAGATTATATGTTTTTATTCAGATTATATGCTTTTATATTTAATATATATTTAATATAATAAAAATCTGAAAAATGAGATTTTACTCAGTATCCCAAACAGTCGTTTATTACAAATGCTTCTTTATTTGTAATACTCTTTCTCTCTCTTACTCTTTCTCTCTTTCTCTCTCTCTGTCTTTCCTACCTCTCTTTCCCTTTCTTTTTCTCTAAATCAACTATTTAGCTGTTCACTCATTTTACATGTGAAATAATAATGGTTATATAATAAATTCTAAACATAATGACAAAGGGAATGCGTCATATGAATCACATAAGTAATTTGCCGGGTATATCTGATACACTGTATAGTAAAGCCGATAACAGGCACTAGCACGCTGCATCTACTGTCACGGAAAAAATCTTTGATTACAACGAGCGACATAACACAATGATGGAGGAACACTGACAAGGTTCACTGGTCTACGATAGGCAGCCCCACTATATCCATCCCCTCGCACTCGCACCCGTGCAATCCATTTCCCAAAGCTACCCAAAGTTACTTTGAATGACATTTAATTTCAATGATATCTGATATTTAATCCCCGCATGGCTGGCTACTGTATGGCAGGTTATGGCATATCATCTGCATAGCCAGTAGTTTAAAGTGTTAATCCAGTACAGTACAATAACCTACAGTAAACTATGCAGAGAATAGGTTATTAGGGTTCTTAATGCTATTATATTGGGTAGTTTAAAAAAGAGAATAGACAAATATCCGAGCAAGAATTGTTGAATTTTAATAGCACCTGCCAAGTATGTGTCAGTAGGCCTGTTGCAATGTTCCTCCGTTATTATATTCTTACGTAACATTAAAAAAAATTCATCCCTTAAATTAGAATTAAAGTAAACTGTCAGTGTTCAGCATATACACTGTCAAACAGCAAAGCGTGTGTGTGTGCTACTGGTCTTGGTGTGTGGTGAGGGAAGAGAGGTGATCACTCGCTAACACCTCTAACATCAAACTGTAGAATTGTCAGAATTGTAGAAGATAGGCACACCAGTGACCGCTGCAGTAGGCGACCTACATTTTGCAGTTTGAGGGAGGGAGATATGTGATCAGAGAGGGGAAGAAGCACTGGACTGCTTTGTATATGAACATTTAGCAATAGTTACTACTCTCGTGATCCATGGATCCTTCCTCACCACTATAAAAAAAAAATCTCTCTCCCTATGAAGTGCAACGTTATTAATATGACGTGTAGGTTCGTTATATTATTTTCTCCAAGGTTCTGTTATTTCTCAAATGGATTTAGTTTTTAGCTTTTTATTGGATCTATAAAACATAGCAGAATGATATAAAATATTCAATAGCAGTTTGATAATCTGTTCAAACCCTTATTCACACACACACACACACACACACACACACACACACACACACACACACACTGACATGACCCTACTGATACATGTCAACACTTTGATTCCCATTGTGCCTGATAGAATATGACAGGGAAACATAATTAGCTTTAGTTCCCGCAATGTAACTATCATGCAGAATAGCGTAGCAGCACACTGCTAATGTATTCAGTTTTACTAAATGAAATAACACATTGACATACGCACACGCACTCTTTCTACATTCATGATTATCGTATTCATTAAAAAGTCGTTGCCAAATTAATTATATTGAAGGCAGTCCTCTGCTTCCCTCCTTCCCACACTTTTACCGCTTTTCCTCCACCTACTTCCCTCCATAGGCCTACGGCAGTAGTCTATTATTTCTCCCCTTTATACGTTGAAATGTCTACAGTAGCTATAATTCTACAAAACTGGTGTTTGATATTGTTGGTGGGAGTTGCAAATGATCACTCATCTCCCAGTCCCTATGTACATCAACACTGCTGTTGTCAGCGGTACTCGCACTGCTGTTGTCAGCGGTACTCGCACTGCTGTTGTCAGCGGTACTCGCACTGCTGTTGTCAGCGGTACTACCTGTTTACGTATCAGTCTGTGTTATTTCTTTGTCACATAAGAATGTAACAATGCTGCGGCTCAGCAGGTCTGCTGACCGGTCAGTCGGTAATGCGACAGCACTGCTGACCGCAGGCCTGCTGACCGGGCAGGCCTGCTGACCCAGGCAGGCCTGCTGACCCTGGCAGGCCTGCTGACCCAGGCAGGCCTGCTGACCCTGGCAGGCCTGCTGACCCTGGCAGGCCTGTTGACCCAGGCAGGCCTGTTGACCCAGGCAGGCCTGTTGACCTGCAGCTGCAGCAGCCTGAGGGCTGGACCCTGGCAGGCCTGTCTGACCCAGGACAGGCCTGCTGACCCAGGCAGGCCTGCTGACCCAGGCAGGCCTGCTGACCCAGGCAGGCCTGCTGGCCCAGGCAGACCTGCTGACCCAGGCAGCCCTGCTGGCCCAGGCAGACCTGCTGACCCAGGCAGCCCTGCTGGCCCAGGCAGACCTGCTGACCCAGGCAGGCCTGCTGACCCAGGCAGGCCTGCTGACCCAGGCAGGCCTGCTGACCCAGGCAGGCCTGCTGACCCAGGCAGGTCTGCTGACCCAGGTAGGCCTGCTGACCCAGGTAGGCCTGCTGACCCGGGCAGGCCTGCTGACCCGGGCAGGCCTGCTAACCCGGGCAGGCCTGCTGACCCGGGCAGGCCTGCTAACCCAGGCAGGCCTGCTGACCCAGGCAGGTCTGCTGACCTTGGCAGGCCTGTTGACCCTGACAGGCCTGTTGACCCTGACAGGCCTGTTGACCCTGGCAGGTCTGCTGACCCAGGCAGGTCTGTTGACCCAGGCAGGTCTGTTGACCCTGGTAGGCCTGCTGACCCAGGCAGCTCTTACTCACATTCAACTATTCTCACTCACATTTTTGTCTAACCTATTTTTAAAGCTACCATGATAAACATAGATTAGCATAATGAGATAGAAACATATTCAAACGTATTCAAGCATTACCCTAAAAAAATAAACAGATCACAGCTAAGAGACTTAACAGTCCCTGGCTAACACCCAGCATCCTAAAATCCATTAACAAAAAGCACCAATATGAAAAACAGTACAGAAGGGGTCAAATAACCAGAGACCCAACCAAACGCTACTCGTCAATCCTTACCAGCCTGATAAGGAGGTCAAAAAAACTGTATTATGAGAACAGATTACATAACATAAAAGATGATATAAAAAAGACCTGGAAAACCCTATCTGAAATTCTAGGAAATAAAAAGATATCCAAAAATAAAACTATCAAATTAACAAAACCAGATGAACCCCTACTATCACCAACTGAAACAGCAAACAGACTTAATGACTTCTTCTCCACCATAGGAAGGAATCTAGCGAGTAAAATCCCAAGCTCAAACACCCGTCCATCAGACTACCTCACTAATACCTACCAAAATACATTATTCTTAGCTCCAACCAACCCAAAAGAAGTGTCGCTCATCAACACCCTTAAAAACAAGGCAGGAGACATAAACAGCTTACCACCTTTTATGTACAAAAAAGCTTCCCAGATACTGTCACTAATTATTGCAGCACTCTTCAACAAATCCATTGAATCCTCCACCTTCCCATCAATTCTCAAAATAGCGAGGGGTCACCCCGATCCACAAAGGTGGTGATCAGGCAGACTTGAATAATTATAGACCAATATCAAAACTTACCTCTGCTCTCTAAAATCTTTGAAAAATTAATTCATAGGCAGATCTATTCTTACCTCGTCTCACACAACATACTCAACCCCTGTCAGTTTGGATTCAGGACTAACAAAAGCACTAATGATGCTATTATACACATGCACGAACTAATATACACCTCTCTTGAGAAGAAAGAAGTCCCACTGGGAATCTTCATTGATTTACGTAAAGCTTTTGATACAGTTGACCATGATTTACTGCTCTCAAAATTAGCACACTATGGTATAAGAGGGCACTCACTCAACTACCTAAAGTCATACCTTAGTAACAGAAGCCAATACGTGTACACAAATGGAACTAACTCTTCCACACAACAAATTACAGTCGGTGTCCCGCAAGGAAGTGTCCTGGGACCACTCCTCTTCCTCATTTACATCAATGACCTACCGAATGCATCGCAACTACTCAAATCCATATTATTTGCAGATGACACTACGTATGTCTTCTCTCACCCAAACCCAGTCATACTGGCCAACACAGTAAATGCTGAATTACAGAAAATATCTACCTGGATGACGACTAACAAGCTTACTCTCAATACTGACAAAACCTATTTCATTCAGTTTGGAAACAGAGCTTCAAATGTCCCACTTAACATAACGCTAAATGGATCACCCATCACAAGACTCACAGAGAATTCCTAGGAATCCACCTTGACAGTAGCCTCAAATTCCAAACACACATACAACAAATTTCCAAGAAAATCTCAGACAGTAGGCATACTATCAAAGATACTCTACTATGTGCCTCAATCAGCTCTCCTTGCTCTGTATTATTCACGCATCTACCCTTCTCACCTATGGAATTTGTGCATGGGGATCAACAACATTAAATCACCTTAGACCACTCATAACCCAGCAAAAGGCTGCAGTCAGAATAACAAATTCCCACTCCAGACAGCACACTCCACCAATATTCGAAAGTCTAAAACTACTCACCGTAAAGAACATTCACACTTATTCTTGTGCCTACTACATACATAGAACTCTACACTCAAATATAAACCCTCCACTCAAAATTCTCCTCGCCAACTTTAACAGGACCCATGACCATAACACAAGACACAGATCACTTTTTTATATACCCAGAGTCCATATCACCCTTTCTAAAAACTCTATTCACATAAAGGGCTCCAAAATCTGGAATTCATTACCAGAAAATATTAAAACAACCTTGCCTGAACATCAATTTAAGACTCTTCTCAAAAACCACCTACTCACCCTAAACTAAATACTCATACTGTAAACTACTTTCAACAATGATCAGTGTAATTTACCCATAATATAATTGCAATATTTACTATTGATATAACCATCTTACAAAACACTGTCAAATTGTAATATCCTCAGATTGTAATTTGAGTAAACTTATTATCTGCTATAAACATAAACTATGTTTAACTATAACAAAATTATCAATTTCTCTAGTATTAAGTAGTCTATAAGTCTTGATTAAGTCTGCTCATAATGCCATGGCATGATAGTGGCTCTCTTTGCACTTCAATTCTATATTGTAATTACAAAATCTCGATGTAAACTTGCAATGAAATAAAATAATAATATTATTATTATTATTATAATAATAAAATATGAAAACATTTTAAAGGTAGGCTGTGTGCGCGTGGGTGTAATACAGATGAGAAGAAATTGACTGTGAATGTTATAAATGAAAACAAACTGGATGTCACAGCTCTAAGCAAAACAAAGGTGAAAGAGCTATGAAAATTTCGGTAGCGAAGAGTGAATGGGATTAGGTAAGGTGTATCCGAGAGAATCAGAGCTAAGGTAGGAATAGAGGTAATGTTAATTGATAAATTATGGAAAGAAATGAGTGAATATAAAGTTTAAAAAATATGTGGATTAAAATAAGGGTGGGATGTGAGGAGTAATAGTAAATATTTATGGGAAAAAGGGAGATTTTGGGATGTGTTGAGTGATTGTTCAGGAAGTTTTGAACTAAATGAGAAAATAATTGTTGTGGAAACCTCAATACTAAAGTGGGAGAAACAGATGTAGATAGCATTTTCGGTAAGTTTAGAGTGCCAGGGCTAAATGATGATGGGGCGTATAATTGAACTATGTATACAAAGAGGTTTAGAAACAAGTAACACACATTTTAAGAAAAAAGGAAAAAAGGAGATAGGGTTAGATATAAGCAACTATTGGGAGAAATGTGAGTTAAAGAGCATAAAGGTTATGAGTAGTGGTTCGAGGAATGTAGTGTTAGTATGTAGCATACGTTAATGGGTATAGAATTGGGGTGGGAGGGAAGAGGAGCGATTGGTGGAGTGAAGAGTTAAAGGTGGAGAAAATGGAATAAGAGAGGTTTTACGGTGTAGATGTGATATTTGGAGAGCGAGATATATGGAGAGTAAATGAGAAGTTAAAAGAGTGGTGAGGGAGTGTAAAAGAAGAACTAAGAGTTTTTTTGACAAATTTTGAGGATAATAAATAAAAAAAAATGGAATGAAATCAGTAAAATGAGAAAACCTAGAGAACAAGTGGATTTAACAGTTAAAAAAGAAAAAAAGGGAGCCATTAGATGGGAAGATGGAGGGAATATTTTGAGTTGCTAAGTGCTGAGCACGAGGAGGCAATTATTTCTTGCATTGAACAGGGAGGTATAAAATCTTTTAGGAAAGAGGAAGAGCCAGATTTGAGTGTGGGAGAGGAGCGTGAGGTAGTAGTTAGAATGATAGGATAAAGCAGCTGGGATTGACTGGATTAAGAAAAATGATAAAAGCAGGTGGGTACATAGTTTTGAAGTGATTTGTGCATATTAATTTGAAAACCTACCTAACCTTATTACAACAAGCGCAATTTAATTTAGCCTAACCCAACAAAATATATTTTAGATACGTTAACATAAATTTAATAATAAACAAACACAATGAAATATATTTTTTTCGTTATGTTCAGAATGATTTGAAATTAGCATACACAATTTCACTTGTCTTATATGGCAAGATGAGCGTTGCTATTTAAGCCATATAAGACAAAAGAAAATTTGTGTATGCAATAATTTCGCCAAAATCATTCTGAACATAACGAAAAAAAAATATTTCATTGTGTGTGTTTATTATTAAATTAATGTTAACGTATCTAAAATATATTTAGTTGGGTTAGGCTAAATTAAATTGCGCTTGTTATAATAAGGTTAGGTAAGTTTTCAAAGTTTCTCTTGGTACAAAATTATAATTTTTTACATTAACATAAATGAAAAAAAAATATCTTTAAACGTATAAGAGAAAATTTTAGAAAGGACTTAATTTTAAATAAGTTCTTGCTAATTGACCAGTTTTACCTAATCGGCACGACATATATATATATTATTATTAAAGTCGTGCCGAATAGGTAAAACTTGCGATGTTGGCTTAAATAGCAACGCTCTACCTGCCGAATAAGGGAAGCGAAAATTTGTGTATGCAATAATTTCGCAAAAATCATTCTGAACCTAACGAAAAAATATAGTTCGTTGTGTTTGTTTATTATTAAATATTGTAAACTTGCCTAAAATATATTTAGTTGGATTAGACTAAATTAAATTGCGCTTGTTATAATAAGGTTAGGTAAGTTTTCTAAGGTTCTTTTGGTACAAAATTATTATTTTTTACATTAACATAAATGAAAAAAATACATCTTTAAACGTATAAGAGAAATTTTTAGAAAGGACTTAATTTTAAATGAGTTCTTGCCAATTGACCAGTTTTAACCTATTCGGCACTACATATATATATATATATATATATATATATATATATATATATATATATATATAATTAAAATTATAAGTTTGTGGTTACAGGCGAGTGGGTGCGGGAGGGAAAAGGAGCGATTGGTGGAATGATGATGTAAAGAGAGTAGTAAGGGAGAAAAAGTTAGCATATGAGAGGTTTTTACAAAGTAGAAGTGATGCAAGGAGGGAAGAGTATATGGAGAGAAAAAGAGAGGTTAAAAGAGTGGTGAAGCAATGTAAAAGAGAGCAGATGAGAGAGTGGGTGAGATGTTATCAGCAAATTTTGTTGAAAATAAGAAAAGTTTTGGAATGAGATTAATAAGTTGAGGAAGCCTAGAGAACAAATGGATTTGACAGTTAAAAATAGGAGAGGAGAGTTATTAAATAGAGAGTTAGAGGTATCGGGAAGATGGAGAGAATATTTTGAGGATTTGTTAAATGTTGATGAAGACAGGGAAGCTGTGATTTCGTGTGTAGGGCAAGGAGGAATAACATCTTGTAGGAGTGTGGAAGAGCCAGTTGTGGGTGTAGGGAAGTTCGTGAAGCAGTGGGTAGAATGAAAGGGGTAAGGCAGCTGGGATTGATGGGATAAAGATAGAAATGTTAAAAGCAGGTGGGGATATAATTTTGGAGTGGTTGGTGCTATTATTTAATAAATGTATGGAAGAGGGTAAGGTACCTAGGGATTGGCAGAGAGCGTGTATTGTTCCTTTGTATAAAGGCAAAGGGACAAAAGAGAGTGCAAAAATTATAGGGAATAAGTCTGTTGAGTGTACCTGGTAAAGTGTATGGTAGAGTTATTATTGAAAGAATTAAGAGTAAAACAGAAAGCAGGATAGCAGATGAACAAGGGGCTTTAGGAAAGGTAGGGGGTGTGTAGACCAAGTGTTTACAGTGAAACATATAGGTGAACAGTATTTGGATAAGGGTAAAGATGTTTTTGTGGCATTTATGGATTTGGAAAAGGCGTATGATAGGGTAGATAGGGGGGCAATGTGGCAGATGTTGCAGGTGTATGGAATAGGAGGAAGGTTACTGAAAGCAGTGAAGAGTTTTTATGAGGATAGTGAGGCTCAGGTTAGAGTGTGTAGGAGGGAAGGGACTATTTCCCAGTAAAAGTGGGCCTTAGACAAGGATGTGTGATGTCACCGTGGTTGTTCAATATATTTATAGATGGGGTTGTAAGAGAAGTGAATGCAAGGGTCTTGGCAAAAGGTGTTGGTCTAAAAGATAAAGAAGCAAATACAAAGTGGGAGTTGTCACAGTTGCTTTTTGCTGATGACACTGTGCTTTTGGGAGATTCTGAAGAGAAGCTGCAGAGGTTGGTGGATGAATTTGGTAGGGTGTGTAAAAGAAGAAAATTGAAAGTGAATATAGGAAAGAGTAAGGTGATGAGGATAACAAAAAGAATAGGTGACGAAAGATTGGATATCAGATTGGAGGGAGAGAGTATGGAGGAGGTGAATGTATTCAGATATTTGGGAGTGGACATGTCGGCGGATGGGTCTATGAAGGATGAGGTGAATCATAGAATTGATGAGGGGAAAAGGGTGAGTGGAGCACTTCGGAGTCTGTGGAGACAAAGAACCTTGTCCATGGAAGTAAAGAGGGAATGTATGAGAGCATAGTTATACCAACGCTCTTATATGGGTGTGAAGCATGGGTGATGAATGTTGCAACGAGGAGAAGGCTGGAGGCAGTGGAGATGTCATGTCTGAGGTCAATGTGTGGTGTGAATATAATGCAGAGAATTCGGAGTTTGGAAATTAGGAGGAGGTGCGGATTACCAAAACGATTGTCCAGAGAGCTGAGGAGGGGTTGTTGAGGTGGTTTGGACATGTAGAGAGAATGGAACGAGAGAGAGTGACTTCGAGAGTGTATAAATCTGTAGTGGAGGGAAGGCGGGGTAGGGGTCGGCCTAGGAAAGGTTGGAGGGAGGGTAAAGGAAGTTTTGTGTGCGAGGGGCTTGGACTTCCAGCAAGCATGTGTGAGCGTATTTGATAGGAGTGAATGGAGGCATATGGTTTTTAATACTTGACGTGCTGTTGGAGTGTGAGCAAAGTAACATTTATGAAGGATTCAGGAAACCGGCAGGCCGGACTTGAGTTCTGGAGATGGGAAGTACAGTGCCGGCACTCTGAAGGAGGGGTGTTAATGTTGCAGTTTTATAACTGTAGTGTAAAGCACCCTTCTGGCAAGACAGTGATGGAGTGAATGATGATGAAAGTTTTTCTTTTTCGGGCCACCCTGCCTTGGTGGGAATCGGCCGATGTGTTAATAAAATAAAAATATATATATATATATATATATATATATTAAATATATATATAAATCACTAGGATTATTCTCTTAATACTCTCTTTATTTCCAAATCCACTTCCTTTCCCTTCCCCAAGTTTCCACTTCCTTCTCTTCCTCTTCCTCCGGGTGAGACTGGCGTCGTGATAGATGAAGTTATATCTGTGTGTGTCACGCTGAACACAATAAATTACCTCGCCTGATACTTCAACAGACCCATGATCACTTCTCTATCTATTTGTCTGTCTGTCTGTCTCTCTCTCTCTCTCTCTCTCTCTCTCTCTCTCTCTCACTCACTCACACTGAGAGAAACTACAGTAATAATATTAGAATGAATACAATAAGAAGACCACTGATGGCTTGGGTACTCATCCTTCCCTTGACAGCTCAAGACCCCAGGAGCCGCAGCCTGGGGTTTCCTTCGATGTCAGCTATCTCAGTTCCCACTGGGTTGTAATAGAGCTATTATGACCTGAGTTATCACTCGCTCTGAAGACCTATATTTTCCAATTTTTCAGGTATGTCACATGGAAAGTAGTGGGCCAGTCTTACCTGGGTTTAGGCAATTGCCCTCGTATCACGGCTTCGATGGTTAGTCCTACTCCCGTAACACCTAACCTTAGACACTGCAGTGGTGTCGTTAGGCTGGTGTTGACAGATATAGTGACTTACCTGGCTTATTGTACCGGGAGCCCTTGGCATAACAACACTGTTGAAGCTGGTATCGATGGCTTCACTGAAGATATGACGTTGGGCATCTTCACTTCTTTCATCACGTTGGCACATTGAACGTCAGCTGACGACCATCACTTGTCCACAAGTTCAACTTGTGAACTATATCCGTGGATAATGTCCACATTACAGGGAATCACTAGGGATACCTTGCTTAGAAGAGATAACACTGGTTAGCATTTCAATCATGCATCTTTGCTTCACTTCTAAATATTCATTCAAACATGAATAAGTGACATGGAGAATAAATTTATCCGCTGCGTTTCTTGCTAATATGTCGGTAATTATTCATGGCAGGAAGAGTAGTTCCTCGTGAAGATTGTTGGGTACGGCTCTAGTTTCACGAAATTCACACAGATTCAGCCACAAATGTTATAAGTTTCAGTGCGGCGTGGCCTCGCTGGTGACACTCATTCACTAGTTACATCGCAACTGGTCGCAATCTGGCTCGAGGAGCCCCCTGCACCTGTATTTACAGTCGACTTTGCTGACATAATATCTATGGGCATAGGTGCCAGCTCTGATGACTTAATTGAATCAAAGAGTGCGGATTCCTTGACTCCAGGTTGCAGGTTATTGGGTATAATGGCACTGGCTATATTATCAGGTTAGAGGTATATTTGAATTTTTAATGGTCTTAGAAAATACAAGCTTCCTCAGACAAACACATGAATATATTATGTCTCAGATTCTCCCACAAGAGAGTACACTCTGCTGTGCATGTGAAAATATCATGTATCCATTTTATCTGCTGTTGATTTACATCCAATTTAGGGAGAGTCTAATTCTGCAGAGTAAGGAACACACTCTAAGATATATGGATGTTCTGATATGGTTTTAATGTTTCATTGTAAGACAAAATCTTGCTTCATCTCTGCTAATGGAAAGAATATGAGGTCATGACCCACTTAGCCCACACCTACAATGCCAATATAGGAACATGGAAAAAGGGGGCTTAGCCCTCCTGTGGGGGGTTGCCGTAGAATGTTGGAGAAAATTTCCCCACACCCTACCACACAACTGGTCAAGTGTCTATCAATAAGTGCCTATGACAACCAGTAACTAACACACTCATTCAAGCATAGGTCTCTCATCTGTCCCTGATGGATGATCTATTGAGGATAACTGTCCTCTGCTCCATTTCTTCTTCCGAAGTAATATTAACTCCAGCTCTACTGGAGTAGATTCTTCGAGGCTGGAGTAGCTGCTGATAATTTAATTAAATATTTAGTGTTATGATAATTTCCCTACTGAAATCTTTGTCCAGTCAGACAGATTATTAATCTTTGACCCATCCTGAGTGACGGAATACGACAGGGAAACATAGCTAGCTTTTGTTTCCACTATGTAATAGTCATATAGAGTAAAGTGGAAGCACACTGCTGATGTATCCAATTTTGATAATTATTCTTCCCCCTCCTGTCGATTTGTCGAGACTTTGGATTTCGTTGCCGAAACGACTAGTTCATTGTGTTTTCCATATGAACGGTAATGAACGGTAGTGCTAGATCATGTAGATATACAAAAAGCCTAGGAACTAGGACACAAAAGGGTTAGCAGGAATAAATCTGAATTGATATAAACAAATGACTCATCTGTTGCAAGCAAATTTAGGATATTTTCTTAATTAACATGTCTGGTGTCTTAATTTCAATTTTAGGATTCCTTGGCATTTCTCATAGATTTTTTTTATTGTTTATTTTTATATCCTTCAATAAGTGGACAATTAAGCACATGGTGCTCAAGAAAGTGATAATAGAGATGGCCACATACTTTGCATTTAGTTTAATTATTTTCTCTATCAAACTGCCAGAAGTACTTGTAACCAAACCTATGAATGGCCACTACAACATCAGTCAGTCAGTTCACATTGCAAGTTGCTCCTTAAACGTATTTATCTACGCTCATTTTATCATGGTGGGTGATTGATGCACCCAGGCATCTACCTGCATTCCCATAACATTGTTTCGTTATTTACTTCCCTCCTAATATTATTCCTAATGCTAGACACACACCAATGTTATATTCTGTATTTTCCTTCATGGTCCTTTAGGTAACTTATTAGCTTTATCACGAAGGAGTAGTTCAAAGTGTGATGGAATCTATAAATTTTTTACATTAATTCGCTTTCTCCAGATTTTTGAGAAACTATATCTGGTTTCTCCAATGAGCATGTTGTTACTCATTATGTGAGTCCAGAGTCTTCAGTGAAGACACAATCAGAAATAACATGATTGCAAACAACTCACAGAACGGGTGGGGTTTTAACCAGTATCAAACGAGTCCTAGAAACTCACAGGCCAGTGCGTTAACCACTCGGTCAGCTGACTCTGAGATTCATCCAACTAGATATATTTCTATACAAATATAGCTAGCTGGATTAAACTTATTAGAACTGGCTGGATTAAACTTATTAGAACTGGCTGGATTAAACTTATTAGAACCGGCTGGATTAAACTTATTAGAACCGGCTGGATTAAACTTATTAGAACCGGCTGGATTAAACTTATTAGAACCGGCTGGATTAAACTTATTAGAACCGGCTGGATTAAACTTATTAGAACCGGCTGGATTAAACTTATTAGAACCGGCTGGATTAAACTTATTAGAACCGGCTGGCCGAGTGGTTAACGCACTGCCCTGTGAGTTTTTATTACTCACTTGCCATGGGTTCAAACCTCACCCGTTCCATGATTACTCAAGTTCAATGTCATAAGCTAACTTTAGTGATAATAAGGTGGCAAACGTCTGGGTGTGCAGTGTCGACACCCAGTTAATTCTTATGACTGATTAAGCATAGTTCTCTCTCTCTCTCTCTCTCTCTCTCTCTCTCTCTCTCTCTCTCTCTCCTATTACGTCGTGTCTCGCGCCATCTGTTTTAATTTGTGTTTATTTTTTACTCCATCTTTCTTGCATACCTCTCCCCTATCTCTCTCCCCTATCTCCTCTCTCCCTATCTCTCTTCCGCTCACGATACAACCTTCACTTCGGTGTGTTGGCTCAGACATCAACGTCTCTCCTTATTCTCATCTTCATTTCTTCATCAGCTTTACCCTCTAACCACAAACAAGGGGAAACATAGCCTCTCTGTATCCATTAGTTCCAATGAGGTTTTCCCCTTGACTCTTTTTCTTACCTAAGACATGTCACGGGTAATTGTCGTCTGTTGGAGGTCAGTTGGAGGGTGTTTGTCACTGGTGGAGGCTTGTAGTTGGTGGGGCTGAGGTTGATAGGCACTGACGGCAGGTGGTGCTGACAGTGATGGTGCTGACAGTGATGGTGCTGACAGTGATGGTGCTGGTGGTGAAGGTGGTCAAGGCTGGTGTGAAGGTAAAGAGAGAGAGAGTAGTAATTACTAGCTGCCAAAGGCACTTGTCGAGAGATACTTGCCTGTTTTGCGCGCGCGCATGTAGTTTTGTGTACACTCCCCTATTTGTACTCACCTATTTGTGGTTGCAGAGGTCAAGTCATAGCTCGAGGCTCCTGCCTCCATCACTCTCCAGATTGCTCCACTTCCCCACAACTGTAGTGCTGGAGAAATACTTCCTCACATCCCTGTGACTCGTCTGAGTTTTTAACTTCCAGTTGTGGCCCCTTTTTGTGTGTACTCACCTAGTTGTGGTTGCAGGGGGTTGAGTCATAGCTCCTGGCCCCGCCTCTTCACTGGCCGCTACTGGGTCACTCTTCCTTCGCCATGAGCCTTATCATACCTCTTCTTGAAGCTATGAATGGATCCTGCCTCCACTACATCATTTCCCAAGCTATTCCACTTCCTGACAACTCTGTGACTGAAGAAATACTTCCTAACATCCCTGTGATTCATCTGAGTCTTCAACTTCCAACTGTGACCCCTTGTTGCTGTGTCCCATATCTGGAACATTCTGTCTCTGTCCACCTTGTCAATTCCTCTCAGTATTTTATATGTCGTTATCATGTCTTCCCTATCTCTCCTGTTCTCCAGTGTCGTCAGGTCGATTTCCCTTAACATCTCCTCGTAGGATATACCCTTAGCTCCGAGACTATTCTTATTGCAAACCTTTGCACTTTCTCTAGTTTCTTTATGTGCTTGGCTACCTGGAGCATATCTGGAGGGTATTCCGGGGATCGACGTCCCCGCGGCCCGGTCTATGACCAAGCCTCCCGGTGGATCAGGGCCTGATCAACGAAGCTGTTACTGCTGGCTGCACGTAGTCCAACTACGAACCACAGCCCGGTGTGGGTTCCAAACTGCTGCTGCATACTCCAGTATGGGCCTAACGTACACAGTGTACAGGGTTCTGAACGATTCCTTATTAAGGTGTCAAAATGCTGTTCTTAGGTTTGCTAGGCGCCCGTATGCTGCAGCAGTTATCTTGATTGATGTGTGCCTCAGAGATGTGCTGATTTATACTCACCCCAAGATCTTTTTCTTTGAGTGAGGTTTAGTCTCTTTGCCCCTAGACTATACTCGTCTGACGGTCTTCTTTGCCCTTCCCCGATATTCATGACTTTACATTGGCAGGGTTAAATTCAGGAGCCATTACTGGACCAGGCTCAGCCTGTCCAGATCCCTTTGTAGTCCTGCCTGGTCCT